>NW_024121666.1:0-308905 GCF_016745375.1 Pimephales promelas
TCTCTCACTCTAAAGCGAAATATCCCTGCATAATCTTCAACAAACGACTGGTCATCTGGCATGACCTGGTCCATGACATCATCCCTAAAGGTTAAAGCTCCAACTGAAGCAAGAAACCAGCAGTTTCCTATGGTAAAAGCACAAACATTAGCAAACATAGATCTTTCACTGAGTAAACAAAGAACATTCTGGTCTGTATGGAGTGATGCGATTTACTAGTGTAATTCAAAATCAACACTTACTGGAGTATGTAAATAAACACAGATATAAACATACCTAAATAAGATCCTTGGGAATAGTCAAACCTGGAAACACCCTTAACAATGAGTTGAGGGTCTGCCACTATTTTCTAAAGAGAGAGATTCATTAAATTAATACATTATATAATGAAATTTGCCCTAAAGATTTGGGACACCAGTAGACATTTAGACTCTTATAATGTATTTTGAATCTGCTTTTAAGACACTTAAAGGCACAGTACGCCTCTAGAGGTCCTGTTTGAAAACTAAAAAAAAGCCGTAGCATGATGATGCCGTCACTGAACGTGGAACGTGGTCTTAAATGAGCAATCCAACGGGACTAATGATTGAGCTAATGTGTTTCTTTTATTAACGTTATTGTGGTATGAAGAGGGTCGGGACCGAGAGCTGTGGGACATTTTACCTCGCTGTTTTTATTAAAGTTACATTGAAAGTTCACCTCCTTTTTGAACTTAAAATTTGTTACAGTTATGTTGGATCACTTAAATTCCCCTAATTTTATTTTCTAATAAAACAGCCGCAAGTGCAAAATTACTTCTCAGGTCACTTTATCTGATAAATAAAAATTTCTGGGTGTAACAGCGCTGTTTTACAATCTTACTAAAATACATATGAGTGTGTTGAAAGTTATGTTAACGTTACTCTGTGCATTCGCTCGATGGGTGGTATGAGACACTTGTTGCACATTGCAGTAACTTAGATCGATATTAGAATATAATATATAAAAGCTGTTGCTAAATGACACGCATTTAATTTTAAAATATATTGTATGGTGGAGAAAATGCTATACCGTCACTACAAGCTCTTTTTGATTATGCCATGCCAGCCACTTGACAAAATAGCATTGTCTGTGAGTCATTGTACAAACATGTTACACGTAGTAAATCAAGAAAACAAGATTTTCAAGCAATAGGACTAACCATGTTGAACTATACTGTATAATAATTAGTTTTCGGTCAATAAAAGTATCCAAACAGTTGCTCACCTATATAATAAAACTCAAATTAAAGCATAATAATTATCAAACACATATTATAAACAATATAAAACAGAGCAATTTCCAAGAGGGTCCTCATACTTTAATTAGGGTCGATCCTCACACACACTCGTGCCATAATTAAAGCGTCTTATACTGGTGATATGGATATGTCATTGATTGACGACAAAATGACAAGGGCCATTACACTGAAATACCTGATACCTCTCTATTTAAACATTGTTGGAAACATGTCAACACAATATATAACATTGTTTTAGTGGTTTTTGGACATTTTAATAAAAAAAAAAATCTAACATACTGCGCCTTTAAGATGCCTTGCCACAATTGTAAATAAAGATAAGTTGGGAAATGCTACAGATAAACCTGTCCTTACAAGCCCTAAGAGACATTTTGCAACATTTGATGAAGACAGGTAATATTCAAGTTATTTTAGATCCGCTCGAACAATAATGTCTAAACTCTTCTTGAAAGTTTCTGAAGGTCTGAAGATAGAAAGTCAATACAAGACTTACCGATGGCCTCAACCATTTGATTTGTTCCATATCCAATCCAAGTTTCTTCTTTGGGTCAATGGAGCTGCTGTCTGAAGGGAACTTCTCATCAACAAATCTCCTTTTATTGGTGAGGCAGCTCTTCTTCAACTCCTGGTAGTCCTGATCCAAGAATTTCAAAGGGACGTCAAGAGTGCCCGTTCTGTCTTTGGGCTGTTCATCCCTGGCTATTCTGTTCACACGAGGTGGTGGCATTTTTACAGCTGTAAAAAATATATATAAAGAAAAACAGATAAAAGTGTCACATCTGGCATCTGGTGAGATGACGCACCACTATGCTATAATATGTTTTGTTTCCAAAGACCTATAAGAGATAAGAGACTTGTTAGACCTGTTTGGGAGAGAAATCTTGTCCCTTTGAAATACACATCTTGATAGCTTTTAAGAGACTTACAATACAATTAAACTGAGTTTTTAAGATATAAATGATCGATATACTTCACCTCCAAGGATAACAACTCACCTTTGAGCAGTTTTCTCTTCCTAGGTTTGACCGAATCTCTTTGTTCTGCCCTAGGCTCTGGAATTCCGAGCTCAGAGCGAATGATGTTTTCAGGAAGGGTGTAGAGCAGTGTGTAGGATTTGTTTTGCTCAGCCACACTATTGCTTAAACTGAAAAAGACTTCCAGTTCCTCCCACCTGTGCAGTTGCATAACAGATCCACCATATATAGCCTTAACTCAAAAAAAATGAATATGCAAATGAACACGGAAAGCACTCAAAAACTTTTTAACAGTATTGGTAAGCAATTAATGTTTTGACGGAAAGGTTAGTGTGTTAGATAATAATGATGACACACAATAATGACCATAATTATGAACAGAAACCAAGAACATTGTGGCATCAGTCTAACAATAAACTACAAAAAACTTAAACTTCATATAGAAAATAATTTTTTGTTAGACAGTAACATTACAATTTTTCTTTCTTTCTTTTTTTTTGTGGGAGGGGTGTCTTCAATAATCAACCAATCATCACTCAATTAATCATTTAAGTATCGAATTAACTCTAACACTGCATCTGTTTCTTTAACGCCCTGCTGCTGGTTTCCATATGAACATGGTGTTAACTACAAATACAACCCAGAATGTATTGTTTTTCTACAGTAGATTACCGTCTCAATGGAAAATAATATAATCAAAAAGTCAAACTGCCCAACTGAAGGAAACACTGATCACTATATTTGTGACCAAACATTTTCAATAAAACATTGACATCTAAACATTTACATTTACATTTATTAATTTAGCTGATGCTTTTATCCAAAGCGACTTACTATTCACCTTTGGCTAAGCCACGCCCTAGAATGTAGATTGACCAATCACAGTGCTGCCGGGAACGAGCTCCCACAGAGGTCCGACACTTTTTCACAGCGCTTCATTGACTTTCAACACAGGCGTCTCATTTTTTTGGTCTCGGCAGGCTATTACCGTCGTAGTTTTACCCAAAATATGGTTAAACGTTGTGCCTGGGGCATTTGTAACACAGATACACGTTTCCCAGAGAGGTTGGAGGGGGGTGTCCGTTTTTTCCCTTCCCAAAACCGAAGTCAAATCCTGACAAGTGCACGTCGTCTTTGGATTAAACTGTGTAAACCCCGCAAAGATCAACAAGCACAACTTTTTTTACTTCTAACCTTACTGTGAGTGTGAAGTTATACTAGCTAGACAGTTTTATAATGTTTTAGGTTATGATTTCGGTTCTCATACCGGTTGTTGACACGCTAGCACACGCTGCTAATAAATACAACGTTATACTCGTGTAGTCCGTTTGCTTTGTAATAACGATTATAGAAGTGAATAGAGACCTACCCAGCTTTGCATGAACAGTGTTGCTCCCTGATGTTAGTCTCAGTCTCCGTCTCGATTAGTAGGAAATGCGGTGGTTCAGTTTTTGACTGTGACCGGTAACGTTATGCTTTTGCCTCTATTTTGGATGCCTTGTTGTTTCTTGAGTTTCACCTGTATGTCTTGAATATTCCCTTCGAATGCATATTCCAGTCCCTTTTGCCTACTTCTATCGGACACTTTATTTGCTGCTTTATAAAAGTTTGATAACATTTCAACAGGAAGAGCTGTCAAAGCATAAGCCATGTTGATACCAAACCAGAGCCCAGATGAAGTTTGACGGACGTAGCAACAGTAACTAAGGGAGGCGGGGCTTAGCCAAAGGTGAATTGCTACATACTGTGTGTGTCAGAGGTCGCACGCCTCTGGAGCAACTAGGAGTTAAGTGTCTTGCTCAAGGACACATTATATGGCTCTGTGGCATAGGCTTCAGATGGGTGACAACACAAAAGTTTCCCATTGCTATTGGTTTATTTTTTTACCACACATATTAGCATTATGCATGATCACACGTCACCAAAAGCGCCTGACATCCTTCAATCCTTTCTAAAATTACATGGCCAGTTTTCATCGGACATCTTCTGGGCCGATCTCATTCATTTCCAGACACTCTACTAAAAACACTGATATGTTATTTTTCATTGAGTAATGCGGTGGACGTGGAGAGTCCGTCGAATAAACAGGACAACGCTAGCCTGGCACGCCAGACCTACATCAAGATGTTAGGTCTGGGAACTCATCATTGACAGGGCTCAATCCGAGGGGCGGGATAAACGCCTTTCAAATTCTCTCTGCACGCAATTGGATAGCGCTACAACCAATCAGAGAAACGAAGAAGGTGACGGCTGAGTCCCATGCGTTTTCCCACCAGCGGAGCAAGTTGATATATTAAACTTTTACCGTATCCAGTCCATAGCTATCAACATTGAACATTGAAAATAAGGGAAATTTCAGGATATAAACAATAGAAGTAATATGGATATTTTTAACAGTTTGCATGATCCCATGCTACTCAAGGGGTTAAATGCACTAAAACGTCACTAAAAGTATGCCTGTGTTTAGCATATTTCTTAAAAATATAATTAAACATGTATTTATTATGAATGTAGTGCACTTGTTAGAAATATATTAAAGTCGGCAAGAAACGGAAGTTGAGATTGTCATTTTTTCCTTGTCGCAACGTATATCCGAGTGAAACGGCTTCTGAAATAAGAAAAAAAATGTAGGACAGGGCTTGATTTCATCCTTTGAGAATTGATTGGAATTTAATTCAGAAACTTTCATGTTTATTTTTTTTCAATAACCATGCATAAACAATATTCTCTCGAAAATACAAACATGTACATACATTTTGCTCACAGATTATGGTAGCCCTGTTTGTGCTAAATAGAGCAATTTCACCTGTGCCATTCTGTTTATAAGCAACTAAAAAGGACAAATGTCAGGGCATGTCAGAACATCTCAAGGACCCCAAAAACAACTTAGACCCCAGAGGGTTAAGAGAAACATTAATGCTTGTAAACAAAAATCCCCATGAAATATAAAACTGATTTATGAAACTGTCAGCACTGCAGTCCTGATTTTTCATTTATCTGGAGTTTCACTGATAGGTCATCTCATACGGTCATCTAAGGTTTCTTATTTCTCCTATGGGATTCACTCTTTGAGAAAATGGACAATATGAATTTTGCACTCTCTTTAGGATTGAAAGTGGATGGTACAATGAGATACTCTCCTGGTTCAAGCTTGAAGAATTTCATCACATGTCTTGCATTGACACATTTCTTACTAGCAATGGGGCGTTTGCCGTCGAAGAATTTGTCCGGGAGCTTCACATCTTTCATCTAAAGGAAATATAAACTTGTATTCAAGCAACCAGTTTATTTTGTAAATACCATGTAATTCATGCATTTTAAAAGTAAAGCAAAGTTTTAGGCTCAATCCCAATTCACCCCTTGCCCCTACCCCTCCGTTTTGCGCGTTCACGTCTAGGGGTAACGTTGGTGCCCCGATTCTTGTTGAGATCGACTGGTAGGGCGAAGGGGTAGGGCTACAATACAAAGCCCTCGAAACGGAGATTTTTCAGAGGCACACTCCAAACGGAGGGCTAAGAGAAAGTTCACGGGATGTATCGCAAATCACCGGAAAGATGGATCGCAAACGGTTAAACATTTAAATTTAGCGCCAGATGATCCCACCATGCACTTAATTTACTCATATAATAATACTATTGTCATTTAAATTAAGAAATGGTATAGTAAATTACCTTTCCGATCAGAAAAGACATCCATTTCGAGGAAGGGATGTTATAATCATCATGTTTATTCAAAGTTAAGAGCAGCTGCGCTGATTGTCAGTTGTTGTCATGGAGAAATCCTGTAAAAACTCTGTAACGGCAGATCCATCGCCGACGACTGATGACGTATCGGTTTCATGAAGGGTTGTTCCATTTCGTAGGGGAATATTTCAACCCCTTGGCCCTTGTAACTCTGTTTTAAGGGCCAAGGGGTACACTCGAAAATAAGGTGTGAATTGGGATTGAGCCTTAGACTTTTGAGCTTGAATTAACTATATGTTTTACTTGCCTGTGGTGGAATCTGTTAAAGTAGAAAATAGAATAGCACATCATTAATAAGTGAAAAAGAAAAAATTACTGTATTTCTGACTCCCAATAGAGTTTTTTGTTAATACTGACCGCAAAAACATAGAAGCCGATGTAGTGGTTAGAAACTTCACTTCTGTTTCTCTTCTCATGGTTCTGCATGAGGGACACCAGAATGTTTTCAGGGCACTGACCACTACATTCCTTATCAAGCTCCTCAATCTTCACCCGAAACTGAGGGTTCGTCCAGAAAGAGTCTACAAGATGTCCAGTGAGTCAGACATTTAAGGTACATGCAATAGACAAACACACACAAACACACACGCACACAACCATATGCCCAATATTATACATAATACACCCAAAAAGCATGTTGCATGCTGTATCCTATTTTTATTCATGCATGCTAGTATGTAATTGTATGAAATGCTCACATGCCACTCTCTCATTATATATTTATGAGCTACCTTTATTATTGAGGCAGCCACCAGCTGTAGTCCCATCAACCCAGCTGTCTTTGTAACATGTGGAAGTCCATCTGCATTCAGAGGAACTGTCCAGAAAATCGGGACTGAGGCAGCAAATATCAATGTCTTCAAAGTTTTTGATGAAGTCCTCCATTGACATCCTGCAGTAAAATATGAGTTATTGAAAGCATTTGATTCATTAATGCTAGAGATCAAATCTGAAACTACAGTTAATGCTCACCAGAACTCTCCGTCATTGGCCAAAGAACGACATCTGGATTTCTCCTTCTCACTCACTTTGTCCCACAACGATGACCTAAAGTTATGCGAAAGGATATATTAAAATATTGCATGAGGTTATGCTAACTGAGATATTAGCAGCAACTAAAGAGAAAAAAACACCTTTTAAACTGAATTAGCTTCTTTTGTAATTAATAAATATTTTTCTAATAGTCGAATTTTCAATGGCACAGACTGAAGATGCAAAAAAGGATGGAAATGAAGTTAGCAGAAAATTACGTCACTAAAGAACTGGCTTTTGTTTTTAAAGGGATATTTATTACAAAAGAGTGACTAAGACTGACCAACAGCACTTGATAACCTCCAGCGATTTAATCTGTGTTAGTGTGAACATTCCTTACCAAGACTGTAATGGTATGTTCAAGGACTGAGGGTGCATTTACAAGACATTAAAAACAGAAAACGTTTTGTGTGTTTTGGGCTTTTGGCCATTCATTTTCACGACAATGGCGTTTTGGGGGCCTGTACAAGTTTTTGAAAATGAAAATGTTAGTGTCTGCATGTAAAGTACAAAAACGCAAAAGGGTTTGTGAAAAGGGTGACATCATGCGCGTATTACATGTTCAGTCTATAGGCAACGCATACTGTTTCATTGTCGTTGTACGCCAAAAACACATAGGAAAAACTTTTACTTTGTCATGTAAACGTGCCCTAATCTGTCTAAATCTGTGCTATTGAGCCCTTCTCCTTTTGTCGAGATAATCCAAAGGCATATAAAGATGCTGATTAGACAGCTTGATTATTGCACAAGTGTGCCTTAGGCTGTCCACAATAAAGGACCTCTCTAAAATGTGCAGTTTTATCACACAGCACAAACCCACAAATGTCACATGTTTTGAGGCAGTGTGAATTTGGCATGCTGACGACAGTTATGTCCACAAGGGGCCTCATTTATAACTGTTGCGTACCAACAAAACAGGCCCTGAAAGAGGCGGGCGCCACTTCCGACGCATAAGTTGGGATAAAAGCTCGTGAAAAAATAGTGCAAAAACAAAAGTGTTGCGTTTATAATTTTGTTCAGTGTATATACACACACATTTTAACACGGGGGCTTGACAAAAATGGCAGAATCCATGCAAATCAAAGTAGATGTATAATTTAAAATTATTGATGTTTTGATCAAAGAAACCTATAAAAGTAATATAGTATTCAGCTTGGTGAGCTTAATATTTGATCTAAAATACTACCTTTTACTTTTAGATTTACAGTTTGAAAGCTAACAAGCTGACTGAAAAAAATTATTTAGCAAACTTATAACTTAATACAACTTTCAAACCTCTTAAGATATTTAAAAATAATATTCATGAATCATCTAGTGGTACAAACAAAAAATGACGCTTGATCGTTGTTGTGATTAGTGAACCTATAATTTCACATGACTCTTACTTGTCACTCCAGTCACCGGTCCACTCGCCTTCTCCCCAAGGGTTCAACACTCTCACCAGCTGAACTGATTTTTTCTGGCAGGTTACCTGTAGAATACAACATGACATGACACTTTTAATGCATAAATACAGAATATGCCATTTCATCTGGGATATTGTGAAATAACCTATTTACCTCAGCACTGAAGTAAGTGTCTAAACACAATGCTTTGAGTTGCATAAAGTACAAAACATTATTTCAAGAAACTTCTCTTGCATAATCACAGGCTTGACGTAAGAGATACACAGAAATGAATAAGCTGAGCAAATGACAAATCAAAGTGTGGAGCACATGCTGAATACACCAGAATGCAATTAGTAAATAAATAGGCAACACAATAACAAAAATGGTTAATGTGAGAACAAAGCAAGTATTGTTGTAGTTCAGGGGTGCTCAGTCCTGTTCCTATAGATCAAACCTGCAGAGTTGAGATCTAACCCTGATCCAACACATCCATCTGTAATTATCAAGTGCTCCTGAAGATCTAAGATAGCTGGTTCTGTTGTGTTTGATCAGGGTTGCAGCTGAACTTTGCAGGACGATAGATCTCCATGAACAGGATTTGGCACCCCTGTTGTAGTTAAACACTTGTCTTTCTATAAAAATCAACCTCAGGCTTATTAAAAACTTTCCCAGGTGGTTACATGTGAAGACAGGTCCCAGAACAGAGCCTTAAGGGCATTACTCAAGAATTCAACACAAAGTTAAAGTGCGGGAGGTTTTACGTGTTTTGATAATTTCTTAGGACTGGAATTGGAAGGAACTCAGGTGGGTTTTACTTGCGGTTACATCTTGGAAAAGAAGAACTATTTTTTCTTTCCAATAGACTGACTATCTATCTATCTATCTATCTATCTATCTATCTATCTCTCTCTCTCTCTCTCTCTCTCTCTCTCTCTCTCTCTCTCTCTCTCTCTCTCTCTGTCTGTGTCTGTCTGTCTGTCTGTCGGTCTGTCTATTCTGTTGGCACTGTGATCTGACATTTGCTTCTGTGCAGACTTACCTTGTAAACCCCAGTCACTGTATATGCATGGCCTTGAACGATGCCATTGGGTAATACTGTGTTTGCAGATGTTTTCTAATATAGTATGAAAAAAAGACATTGAATCAATAATGATGCCCTATGCAATATGTATCAGGAAATAGGAAAAGATTGTTTTATGCACAGCTAATGCTCTACATTTGTCCATACATCTTATATTGTAAAAATGTACTATTGTACTATTTATATTTAATTGAACATTGAAATCTTTAATGCAATATACTTCATTGCCAGTGTTTTAGATGGACATGGTGATAATCAGTCACGGTAATGAAAGGACAAGCCTGAGGTCACTGCTTACCCCCACAAAGGTGCCACAGGCCATCAGAGCCTTTGCTTTTTCTGCACGGTTCATCAGGCTCCACAAATCAATAGAAGTTTTTGCTGTTTCATAGTACATGTGGACGCCACCAGTGAAGTCCAACAGCGCCTCAGACATAAAACCAGCATCCATGTCAGCATAGGAGCCGCACACCCTGTAAAAGACATTCTACATTTCAATATACAGTGGAACAAGTCTTTAATGAGTGATTCTGTGGGATTACTCAAATTGTTGATGATTAAAATAGACCAGATTGGCCCAATCGTGCTCCTGTAGGAACACTGTCCTGCAGAGTTCAGATCCAACCCCAATTAAACACACCAGCTAATCAAGATCTAATTAGGCACACTAGAAACTTCCAGGCAGGTGTGATGAGGAAAGCTGGAGCTAAACTCTGCAGGACAGTGGACCTCCAGGACCGGGTTTGGACTGTTATTATTGAGACAATGTCCAATATTTCTATCTGTGAGGAAACCAGGGTACATAAAAAGGGCTAAAATCTCTTGTAATTATAGTTCAATCATATTTGGTAGCACTTTAAGTAACACTTTATTTTACAGCGTCGTGTCCATGTTACATATGTTTCATGTACTTACCATAGTAATAACAGTTAATTATGCTAAATTACATGCAAGTAACCCTCAACCAAATCCTAATCCTACCCTAACCCTATAGTAAGTACATGTAGTTGCTTAATATTACTCAGGACTTAAATGTATAATTACACTGTACATGACACTGCATGTATGTATATATACTGTATATATATATATATATATATATATATACAGTATATATATATATAACCAGTGCTGTTGTCTTGGGTAACTATAGTACACATTCGCAAAATGTAACATGTAAACAAACATGCTTTTATACTATGAAAGTAGTATGATTTTAAGAATAAACCTACTTGGCATAAGCTTTCTCCAGCAAGGCAGGCCAAAACTCATTAGATGTTTTTGAATGAACAAAAATGAGCTTGCCATCGATTGTTGGCAGTTTGTCATCAATGACGACGTCAATCCATTTCCCAAACCTCCAGAACTATTGGAATAAAGCAGAAGGTTTAAAGACTAATCATTTGATTACATAAGATGCATTTAATCACGCATAGTGGTGACTAACAATGGACAGCTATTTAAAAAGCATTTTCTTGAATTTGCAAGGGTTTCGATGGGAAAGTCGCACATCAATCCCTTCAGTGGACCTGGTGCATGAACAGGTTAAGTCATTTTGAAAAAGACCAAATAACTCACTCTAAAGTAAAATATCCCTGCATAATCTTCACCAAATGACTGGCCATCTGGCATGACCTGGTCCATGACATCCTCCTGAAAGGTTAAAGCTCCAACTGAAGCAAGAAACCAGCAGTTTCCTAAGGTAAAAGCACAAACATTAGCAAACATAGATCTTTCACTGAGTAAACAAACTGAGAACATTCTGGTCTATATGGAGTGATGCGATTTACTGTATAGATACAGTATAATTCAAAATCAACACTTACTGGAGTATGTAAACACAGATATAAACATACCTAAATAAGATCCTTGGGAATAGTCAAACCTGGAAACCCCCTTAACAATGAGTTGAGGGTCTGCCACTATTTTCTAAAGAGAGAGATTCATTAAATTAATACATTATACAATGAAATTTGCCCTAAGGAGTTGGGAACACCAGTAGACATTTAGACTCTAATTATGTATTATATGTATTATAGCTTGATGATGCCGTCACTGAACGTGGAATCGAGTTGTGTTCTTCAGCTCAACAGCCGATGGAAATCAGTCCAACGGGACTAATGATTGAGCTAATGTATTAATTGTATTAACATTATTGTGGTATGAAGCAGGGCGGGGCCGAGAGCCATGGGACATTTTCCCTTGCTGTTTTTATTAAAGTTACATTTAAAGTTCACCTCCTTTCTGAACTTTTATTTAATGTACATATGGTACAGTTGTGTTGGATCACTTGAATTCCCCTAATTTTATTTCATTCTAAATAAAACAGCTACGAGTGCTGAATTACTTCTCATACAGGTCACTTTATTTGATAAATAAAAATTGTGGGGTAACATGGCACTTTTTTACAATCTTACTAAAATACATTTGAGTGTGTTGAAAGTTATGTTAGCGTTACGTTAGTGTGCATTCGCTCGATGGGTGGTATGAGACACTTGTTGCTCATTGCAGTAATTTAGATCAATATTAGACTATCATAATATTAAAAGCTGTTGCTAAATGATTTACACTTAATTTTAAAATATATTGTATGGTGGAGAAAATGCTGTACTGTTGTTACTACAAGCTCTTTTTGATTATGCCATGTTGGCCATTCGACAAAATAGCATTGTCTGCGAGTCATTGTACAAACATGTTATACGCGGTAAATCAAGAAAACAAGATTTTCAAGACTAACCGCGTTGAGCTATATAACAATTAGTTTTCTGTCAATAAAAGTATCCAAACAGTTATATTAAAGCATAATAATTATCAAACACATAACCTATACATATTATAAACAATTTAAAACAGAGCAATTCCAAGAGGGTCCTCATACTTAGGGTCCTCACACACACTCGGGCCATAATTAAAGCGTCTAATACTGGTGATATGGATATGTCCTTGACAGACGACATGTTGACAAGGGCCGTTACACTGACATGATACCTCTTGATTTAAACATTGTTGGAAACATGTCAACACAATATATAACACTGTTTTAGTGGTTTTTGGACACTTAAAAAAATATCGTGCATACTGTGCCTTAAGATGCCTTGCCACAATTGTAAATAAATATGTTGGGAAATGCTACAGATAAACCTGTTCGTACAAGCTCTAAGAGACATTTTGCAACATTTGATGAGGACAGGTAATATTCAAGTTATTTTAGATCTGTTGGAACAATAATGTCTATATACTCTTCTTGAAAGTTTCTGAAGGTGTGAAGATAGAAAGTCAATACAGGACTTACCGATGGCCTCAACCATTTGATTTCTTCCATATCCAATCCAAGTTTCTTCTTTGGGTCAATGGAGCTGCTGTCTGAAGGGAACTTCTCATCAACAAATCTCCTTTTATTGGTGAGGCAGCTCTTCTTCAACTCCTGGTAGTCCTGATCCAAGAATTTCAAAGGGATGTCAAGAGTGCCCGTTCTGTCTTTGGGCTGTTCATCCCTGGCTATTCTGTTCACACGAGGTGGTGGCATTTTTACAGCTGTAAAAAATATATATAAAGTAAAACAGATAAAAGTGTTGTCTGGTGAGATGACGCACCACTATGCTAAAATATGTTTTGTTTCCAAAGACCTATAAGAGATAAGAGACTTGTTAGACCTGTTTGGGAGTGAAATCTTGTCCCTTTAAAAAGACACATCTTGATAGCTTTTAAGAGACTTACAATATAATTAAACTCAGTTTTTAAGATATAAATAATCAATATACTTTACCTCCAAGGATAACTCACCTAATTGAGCAGTTTTCTCTTCCTAGGTTTGACCGAATCTCTTTGTTCTGCCCTAGGCTCTGGATTTCCGAGCTCAGAGCGAATGATGTTTTCAGGAAGGGTGTAGAGCAGTGTGTTTTATGTTGCTCAGGCACACTATTGCGTAAACTGAAGACTTCCAAGTTCCTCCCACCAGTGCAGTTGTTTAACAGTTCCACCAAATATAGCCTTAACTCATGAATATGCAAATTAACACAGAAAGCAGTTTGATCTTCAAACGTCTTTTTAAAATTGTAGCCAAAATTGTGTTTTTTTTATAATATTGAATTAATAAAGAAACTCCATAAAGTTCAAATGTCACACAAGATCATGAAAATACAGAAACTCTACTGATCTCTTCACAAAACTTGCACTCAATTTCTCACCTGAGACATCCCCTAAAAATTGTATTCAAATGTGCTACTAGTAGCCTATACCTAAGAAAGTATCATTTCAGTCAACTCTTTATGGGCTTCTCGGAAATATACTTAAAATGACACAAGTATATTTGGCTTAAACTGACAGAAAATTATATTTGGCCTATACTTGTACTTAATCTTTTGATCGAGATATAGTTAAAAGTATAATTCATTATTCTAAGCATACTTGGGTTGTAGTTGTGTTTGATTGAGCAGCCTTTACACATAGTTTTACACACTGTCTTATAAACGTACATTGTTTTATTTATAAAGAAAACAGATATGTTCGTAATTGTATAGGCTATAGTCCACTCACTGGTTTACTTTCTATCTACTTTATTCTTTCTCATCCCCACCAAAATTTCCTTTGATTTATTGTATGTTCAGATATTCATACAAAAAAATATTGTGGGGGCCATGAACGTTTCCTGAAAATGTTCAAAAAAGTTCAGTCAATGAAAACTTTCAACTATAATTGCTGTATAAAACTACCAAACTAGTAGTTTACAGAGAGTATACTTCAAAGTGTACTTTCATAAGCTAAAAAAAAAAAGTGCAAGTATTTGACTAGTAAACTATCAGTATACCTATAAATTCACTTGTAGTACAAGCAGTACAAAAAGAGAGCACAGGGTTCCATCTCGTCTCCCCACTCCCTCACTCAGTCATGCACATCTCACAAATCTCATTGCTTTTCATCCCCGAAACCAGGCGTGACCCTTTGCGCATAAGAGTAGATCCAACAAAAGCTTCATAAATATTTGGGTGCTAAATGTTTACAGTTCTTTTGTTCCATTTGGGTATTTAAAGAGATTTGGAAAACCACTAAAGAAATCATCTGTAAGCAAAACTTCCAGCACAATTGCTGTGTTTCTCTATTGCCAGGTATTCTGACACATTGAAACTACGTTTAACTTTCTCACTGAGGGATGTTTTCTTCTTCCTCGGTTGCCCTATTATGTGGTGTACCCCAAGGGTCCATGCTAGGCCCTCTTCTCTTTCCACTTTACATACTACTACTGGATGTCATTTTTAAGAAATATAGGATTTCCTACCGTTGCTATGTTGACGATAAACAGTTTAATCTACCCGCTAAAACTTTGCAACTGTTTTGAGGAGATCAAATGTTGGATGGCTAATAATTTTTCGCAATTAAATGAAAGCAAAAGTGAAATTTAGATTTCTTTTTAATTTAGATTAGTTACAACTTCATGTAAGGAATCTTGGGGTTTCATTTGATTAGTCACTTTTTTTTTTTTAAACAAATCAGTACAGTGGTAAAGGGCAGTTTCTTTCATCTGAGATCGGTTGTGAAATTAAATCACCTTCTACCTCCGAAAGATTTGGAGACCGTAATCCACGCTCTCATAACATCACGTCCGGACTACTGTAATTCTGTCTCAAACTGTGATCTCTCGCGTGCAAATTGTCCAAAATGCTATCCCAAAGACACTTGGGGTTATATATGAATCTTTTCCTATTCCAAGTGTCTTTTAAAAATCTTGCAAATGAAAGGCACAAGCTGACGAATCTCCAGGTTTTTGTAACATACATACATTCACTTAACCAGACTACTTTACCATCACAAAACAAATCCCTTACATTTGAATTTTAAAGTCATAATTTATATTTTATAGATTTAACAAAAATCTAAATGTTTCCCCCGATAGGAAAAAATAACATAAAAACATTAATATGAATCGAATAACTAAATAATACCTACTTTAAATCTATAAAGATCTGTATTTAAAATGAAAATTCAGTGTTTTCTGCTTCAGATGTAGCTCTTTAAGTCTTAAGAAATTATGAAACATACCACTACATCTCCATTGTAATCTCAAAGCATTCAAGGGCCCAGAATGACACTGGACAAAACTGTAAAAAAAAAAAAAAAGAAACATACTAATGCTGAAACATCACAATCAGATGATTAATGACACTGAAACTGAGCATTGTCGAAAAGTTTTAAATGATTTAGTATTGACAAAAATGTTTTGGTGAAGTTTAGACAGTTATGTGCCTATTTACAGATGTCAATCAGTTTAACATTCTTTGAATTGGTGTGCAAAAAAGCCCACTTGAGATTTATTGTCAGTTTAACATAGTGCACAATGCACATGCAAAACTGTTTGCTTAACCTTGTTTGTCTGAAAACACACTTGGGCTCACACTAAGGTCAAATTCCCAGACCATATAACATGAACTTAAATGTTTTTTTGTTGTTGTTGTTGTTTATATATATATATATAATAGGTACAGTGACAAACACTGCAGTCTATTAAAACACAAACATACACAGCCCATCCTCATAAAAGGCATTCAGTCGACTCTTCGTCGCAGGTGGAGAAGACGAATGTCAGGACTGTTGAACTCTGGGTCTTGTTTCTCAGGTGGGATCTCCTCTGACTGGAACTCTTGCACAAGTAGCTATGAAACAGTGTATTAGATGAGGAATAAAAATAGAAGATTTAGCCTGACAAGATATTTAACTGGCATTTTATTCATGCATTTAAAAGGAACCTATTTTGCAAAACATAAATGCATCAGCAGTGTGTGTACACAAACACCCTACAATGGTAAAATTCCACCTAATCCTTTTTTTATTCCCCATAAATCATAAACAGTGTCTCAAAATGACATGTTCACATATTTTGTACATTGTGAGATCACAGTGTAAAAGGTCCCATCTACGACTGGTGATGGAATCTGTCCTGTTAATTTAGCTCCAGTTTAGCTTATTGAGCTTTCTAATGATCTAACACACTCTCGTTAAAGTGTGCCACTAAATGACAATGTATAGGTGTAATAGAGGATTTTACAGTTTATTTCTCTCACCTCAAAGAATCTCTTCTCTATTTCAGGATTGACACCAACAGTGCGCTGCTCATAGCAACAGATGATGCACGTCTCTGGTCCAGCCAAGAGTTTCAGAGTCTCCACTAGAGGCTCCACAGACTGTGGAATATAAAACACAGAGGGTATTAAACACTAGTGCTGTTAACAATTCTGGAATGTAGAGTTAACTATTCAGAGCAGCGCCATAACCGGTATGAAAGCGAGGCTGTGAGGGATAGACTTACTGTGTTTATTACTTGTAATTTTCCACAGCTCATGTTGTCTGGAGTTTTTTTTTTTTTTGTCTACTGAAACTTCTTGAAAAGATCATTTTGCAGTGTTTTGTCAGTGTAACAACAGTAAAAAAAAACACATTAAAGTAAGTAAGTACATCTCTTGTATATTAAATATATGTAAATCTATCCCTCACATTCTCACTTTCATTCCTGTTAAAAATCAAAGATGGCGCTGCTGTGAAAAAGATCTATTGCTCCCCTACCCTATTGTAACATAAGTTATATAAAAAAGTATATATATATATATATGTGTGTGTGTGTGTGTGTAATATGCATTGTAATAGTACCTGCTCATAGTAGATACAATCAGCCATCAGAATATAATGAGGATGAGGAAGAAAATCTCCAACACTTTCACCCCTTTTAAAAGGAAAATATTTCAGTATCATTAACCTTTCATTGCAAGGACAAAAAACAACATCACTTTTTCAATATATTTTCATATAAGAAATATATTCATATATATTTTACGGAGCCCCTAAAAGGAAGTGGTGGTGGTGGGAAAAAAATGTTTGCCTCGCAAAATTTTTGCATTAAGATAACCTCGCAGAAATGCGATCAGCTCTGAAAAACTGAAATGTCTGTCCGAGCTGACAACAGGTTTTATGTGGGAATGCAAATATGTTTGCAAGGGAACACAAAAGTTTTGCGAGGGAACGCAATAGATTTGAAAAAAAAAATGTCTCTTTAGGGGCTCCGTACTATTTAATATAAGAAAAGTCATAAACGACATAATGGCGAATAAATTAAGACAATATTTTAATTTATTTGTGTGCAACATGTGGGGACAACTAACTGAATTTGGAAGAAAACTTCTTTAAAAAAAGTGTATTAATTTGTTTTGATGTAAAACTTTCATTTAGTAAACCTTGAAATGTAATGAAAATAGGTTTCATAGCTAAGGATAAAAACACACCCCTCCCAAAACATATCCTAAGGTGTAGGATGAAATGCAGTACAAACCATTTCAGTACCTTGGCTGTGATTGAGCCTTTTCGGATGAGTTGCTGATTTTTCTCAATGTTCAGCTTTAGGAGAGGCTGCAGGTCTTCTAAATCTGTCACTGTGACATTTGCCCTATGGGTGCACATTACTCAGGTTGAAATCCAGCCAAAATACTTTTACTCAGAACAAAGAATAATAAATTAAAATCCTATAACGTTCAGAATATAATAAATTCACTTTCATCAGTTGCCACATCACATCTAATATATTTTAAATAATGTTTATAAGGCACAGCATTCATAACTCACCCCAGAGTTGAAGCCACGAGACCAACTAGTCCTGTTCCTGCACCGAGTTCAATAATGCTCTTGGAGGACCAAGTACTAACACCAGACTGAATACTGCAAAATTGTTCCGTTTCTAGGTATTTTGACAGGACAATAGCAGCGTCCCATACTACACAGCCAACGTCCCCTTTGTTGCACTGATAAATTCTTAAAATAGACCCGTCATTTTTTTCTATTTCTCTAACAAAATAATCTTCCGAATCCTCGTCAGTCGCCATGTTCTTGAACACAGTGCGCTACGTCACGTACGTGACGTCTGATTCGCGAATCATTCGTTTAAATGAATCATTTGTTCTTTTCACTGAAGGACTCAACTTGTTTGACAGTTTATTCCATATCTATGGTTTATTCATAATACTGGTGGTAGGCTGTTTGTGTAATGTTGATTTTTTATTTTTTTTGGCTATGCGTTAATCTGTTTGTTGAACTGCCATAAGTTTTCACCGTCACATAATAGACCTTTTTTTTTGTTGTTGCTTTAGTTACAGTGTAATTCACATGCAGCAGCCCCATCTTTGGGAGGCTGTGAGGGATAGATAGACTTATCTATCTTTATTGGGTTATCGTTAGATTATTAAATGTATTTTTGAATTGTTATGCTGATAAAACACTAGGTTGTAGGTTGTAACCTACAATATTTTATGTACCATTGTGATTGCTTGATCAATAGTTCATATTTTAATACTCATATAACACTTCCGTTTTTGTGAAAGTTAAACCACATTTGCATGATGTGGGAGAACGTATGTGACTGATAGTGAAGTTAGTTGATCATTTAGTAGTGTCTCATTCTACCAAACATGGTGGTTTTATATGGCACCACTAGATGAGTGACTGATTCATTGGCCTACAGGTTTTCTAAGGTTTGTAGCCTACAGTGATGACATAATTGTCATTTATTTTGTACAAATGTAAAACAGAGTAACTACTAATTTAGTAAAAATTTAGCTAGGCCTATTACCAAAAAAAAAAAAAACGGATTTAACTCAAATGTAGTATGCTCAGATTCAGAGAAAATGGATTAAGGTGTGTAATTAGTATCAATTTGATGTGTCCCCCTTTGGTGTTGAACTAACGTTTCTTGAGATCCAGACATTTTGATCGTCCACTCTGACTGACATACATACATAAAGCAATCAAATTTTGTAAATCATACTTGCTTGACTTGCTATAAACCTCCATTGATTCTTGCTGAAGCTCAAATGTGTTTGTTAGACACGCAAGAACAAATCTCATTGGTTCTTGCATAAAGCAAGCATGCTTGATCAAAATTTATCTGTGAATAAAAATCTGAATTAAATATCTTCATCATATAACGCTATCGTGGCCCTTCAGAAAACTTGGACTAAACAGCTCGATTGAAATGGATTTCTTTTATGAACGTTTTAAATGGTCAGAGTTTTGGGTGAATAGGCCTGGACTTACTGGAGAGAGAAATCCCTCAGAGATTTCAATAGAAATAAATTTGAGTTTTACGAGTCTTATGAGTTTGGAATGACTTGAGAGTGAGCAAATGGCTGAATTTTCATTTTTGTGTTAACCAAGTTTCTAAGTTAAGAATGCTTGCTTTCACATGTATCTGTACTTCTGACTACTTCATCTCTGACTAGGAAAGTTTCAGAATCACTTGCATTATAGAGATCCAGCCTGAACCATGTTGACCTACCGGAGAGATTTTACTCTCTTCATGTGGTTGGAGTTTCTGTACAAGAAAACGGGTCCATCATTTCTTAACTCACATGCATGTAATGGCATTTATTGTTTACAAAGACCAACTACTTCTCCCTTGGTCCGCAGGGTAATATCGTGAGGTCAGCAGTTCCCCACTAAGCTCTCTGCTATGCTCACAATATGCCAATGGTCTTCACACATCATCACAGTCCTTTTAGGGTTATAGAATGGGCAGGAGAGCTCAGCAAGGCAGTTTGCCTTTTCATTAGCTAACCTGTCTGCTTCTCGTTTGTCTCTGCATGAGACTGACCCTGGCATTTGAGACTGCCTGCTGAGTTGACACTGGCAGAGTGCTTTATTTCTTTGGTGACGGCTGTTTAAATGTCTCCTCAACTATCACTTGTACATCTGATGAGCTATTGCAGCTTATATGGTTGGAATATGAAGATGATGACACAGGGTTTTTTAAAAATATATATAATTTATCACTAATTTGCTGTTAATACAACAAACATGTTGAGGGAGTAGTCATTTCTGCAAAATTATATTAAGGTTGCTTCTTCACGTTTCACAACGCATTCAAAGTGAAATGTCAAGTCAGTGCACTATTATTCAAATACCTAACCTATATTGTTAACAAAAGTAAACGAGGGATAAAAACTAAAGTACTCGAGTGCAATGCTGTATCAGGTGCTCTACTGAAAATGTACGTGAGAAACCATATGGAACTAGTAATGTGATACAAACATCAAAATGTAAGTAAGTTTGCAAGGAATTGTGGGAAAATTCATGGGAAAAAGAATAAAAGTAGTTTGACTGCTTCATTGATTTCAGTTGAAAATGGCCAGACCAGTTATAATTTGTCGCGGCATGAACTCCACAAGACATGTTCTGTGGAATCTGGCACCAAAAGATTAGCAGCAGATCCAAGTCCTGTAAGTTGCGAATTGGGTCTTCCGATTGATCCGTTTTGTTAGTCCAGCACATCCCATTAATGCTTAATCGGAACGAGATCTGGGAAATTTGGAGGCCAAGGCAACACTTTGAACCCTTTATCATGTTCCTCAAACCATTCCTTAATTATTATTTTTTGCAGTGTGCTCTGCAGAGTGCACTATCCTACTGAAAGAGGACAATACCACCAGGGAACAAAACTGTCATGAAAGGGTGTAGCCTATGTGGTCTGCAACAATGTTTGGGTTGGTGGTACGTGTCAAGCATTGCCCAGAGCACAACACTGGCCTCCATATTGGATCCGACTGTCTTCTTCCCCTGGTAAACAACTCACACTCACAAGCATTTGGCCATCCCCCTGATCTAGCACGTGATTTGCCAGACCAGGCGGCTTTCTTCCATTGCTCCATGGTCCGGTTCTGACGCTCACCTGCCCAAGTAGGCACTTGGCTGTGGACAGGGGTCACCATGGGGTCACACAGCCATATATGCAGCAAATATTTGTGCCTGTTTAAAATAGACATATTCCCAGACATTGAAAGGGAGTAGGTCAAGTAGCTGTTTAAGCCCGCTAACATTCATTTTGCCTCATCACCAAAATATTTATAAGCTAACCTTGTTTGAGCAACCAGTTTTAATATACAGAATGTTTTTTCCAGTGATCTGAAAAAGTTCAACGGTAATTAAAATATGGGTAAAAACAGGTGCTATGCCATAGACAGGACAATGTATTTGCAATAATTTAATTGTAAGGCTATGGACACAAACTATAACCAAAACTACAACTACATTTTTATTGCATATATCCTGTCTCTTTGAAGAACAATATTAAAGAAATAAATGTGAGCTTTTTCATGCATATACATTCCATATTAGCCCATTCTGCAGCAGTATATTAATACGAATAAGAATTATAACCAGTGATGGAAGAAGTACTGAATCTCAGTACTTAAGTAAAAGTACAAATAACCAGATAAATATTTACTTTAGTAAAAGTAGAAGTAACACAATGACAATCATACTTAAGTAAAAAGTAAAAAGTACCTGATTTTAAATGTACTTTAAGTATTAAAAGTAAAAGTACTTGCATAACAATTTATTCTCTTAATGTCTATTTTTTTCTAATGATTAATAAAACATTTAATTCTAACTCGTTCCACCTACTCCTATAATGATGTTCAATAATCATGGAAAAAAATTGTTGTCACCATTTCTGAAACAAGCTTGCAATTAGGCAATATGCACATCATGCTTATTCTTACTATATGTTAATAACTTTGTTTGGTAGTAAACGCAATTAATTTATGGTGTTATTCTGAACCTCTTGGCTTGCCATAGGCTAATCCTAACCAAATGTATAGGCCTATTACACACAGTGCGTTTCCTATGCACATAAAAAAAAAATTTCGCGTATAATTTGCACTATAAACACACTGTGTGGGAGACGCATTTAGTGTGACCGAGTTGATATATCCATGGCAACCAAACGTCACTGGTGAGACAAACGTACAACGAACGGATGGTCAGATTACGTTTTGTCAGGGGAAAAACTGATCAGAAAATGTAATGAAAAAGTAACAGATGTTGTAGAAATGTAGTTGAGTAGAAAATATAATAATTTCTGCAAAATGTAACGAAGTAAAAGTAAAAAGTATGCACTATTTATTCTACTTAAGTAAAGTAAAGATACGTGAAAAATGTACTTAAGTAAAGTAACGAAGTATTTGTACTTCGTTACATTCCACCACTGATTATAACATGCACTTGCTGATATTTTCACACTGTGGTTTCCTCAAACCGACCTAAGAATCCATACAAACTCTAATAATAGTACTCTGGAACAAGCTGACAGGCAGGGAAACCAGATTAACACAACAGTGATCAGACAAAGACTGAAAGCGAGAGGGTGCATCTTAAATAGCAAACAGAAATAAGATAATTAATCATACACAGCTGGGACAAATTAACCTCATAATGATAGTAACCATAGAAACGAAGGAATGGCGGGTAAAGAACAAAGGAACCAATCTAAACAGAAATGCACTGACACATGACAGATATAAGTCCACACTTTCATTCTGTTTACAGCTTTTCCATTAAAGTCTTATTTTGACAGTATTGCAATCATTTTTTATAAATGAAGCCTTTCTTCTTTCCCCCAATGGCATCGAATAATGTATGCTAACATAACTGATCAATCATTAATACAGACAAATAAAAAAAAATAAAACTAGCAACAAGTACTGTTGCAGCCTACATCACCCACCCAACAGATTACACATTTACTTTACAATTGAAAAACAGTGTGTCAACAAATAAAGGGCCTTGTTTGGAATAGAATAATTCATAAAAACGAATAAAATTCTACTTTTATTATTGAATTAACAACTGAAAGGAAAATAAGCATTAAGACAGCAAACAACAAAGGGTTTACCTCACCCTCATCAAGACATGTCTCCATTCTACTCTGAAGTCTCCTGAATATATCTGTTGGAAAGAGAAGAACTTTAGATCACGGAGCTGTACTTTAGTCAGGCTTTTTCAGGTTTCTTTCTATTGCTTCATAACGTACTCAAAGTGGGTTTCATTCTTTGAGAAAATAGACAGGACAAAGGATGCGGTATCACCGGGATTCTCCGTGCACGGTACAATCAGGTACTCTCCTGGCTCCAGCCTGAAGAATTTCATAACCTCTCTGAACCCTGCTAAAGCATCAGTCTGTGCCACAGGCTCTGTCTCATTGACGAACCCAGCTGAAAATCTCCCACTCTGACCTCTCATCTAAAAGAGAATCATAAAATCTGTCTTAGGTTAAAAAAAGGAATGAATCTCGTAAAAGGACAATATGAGTATAATATTTGTATTCTTTTTTCACTTGCCTCTAATGGTATCTGTAAAAGTAAAAGGGGAAAAAAGATACAACAGCGATCAACACAGGGATATCGCAGATAATGCACACACAAAATCTGCTTGCTTGTTTCTTTGTCTAGTGTTCTAATAAACCAGGAATTGTGCATAATGTGCTCTATGAGAATTGATGGCTCTGTGAGAAATTGCT
This sequence comes from Pimephales promelas, assembly GCF_016745375.1. Next base: position 23,824 of record NW_024121666.1, read on the forward strand.
CACATTGTCACTGCCAAATGCATCAGCTAAATGGACATATTTCAAGCATTAATATGAAAAGCTCCAACCGCCAATACTGACCTCAAAGACAAAGAAGCAAATATTATAATATTTTTGGCTCATCCTGTTTCTCTTCTCGTGGTTCTGCATGAGGGACACCAGTGTGTTTTCAGGACGCTGCCCAATAGCACATTCCTCATTAAGCTCATCAATTGTCACCCGAAACTGAGGGAAGGTCTCTATAACACATTTAAAAAAGATTTGTACATTATTTTAATCTCAATGCATTATTTTTGTATCTGTCTTACTTATACAAGCCTCATCTATATACTGTAATCTTGCCATGCTGGAAATGGAATTGATTGATATGCTAGGTTGTGGACCTTGTCAGTACCGGGTTGGACCCCTTTTGCCTTAAATCTTTGTGGCACAGATTCAACAAGGTTATGGAAACATTCCTCCGAGAATTTGGTCCATATTGACATGAGAGCAGCCCAGCTAACAGGGAACGTTATCAGAACATTGGCTAACGTTCTCTGAAAGTTGTCAAAAACATTCTTGCTGTAACGTTATTATAACGTTGTGCCAACGTTATATTAGATTGATAAACGTTCTAAAGACGTTAGCATTAAAACGTTATCCTCACGTTGTTATTGGAACATTTCAAAAACGTTCTTATAACCAAGAAATAACGTTAATACAATGTTTATATAACGGGAGAATTGAACGTTCTAATAACGTTTTCAAAAACGTTCTTATAACCAAGAAATAACGTTAATACAACGTCTAAAAACTGGACGTTTTGAACGTTCTAATAACGTTTTCAAAAACGTTCTATAACCAAGAAATAACGTTAATACAATGTCTAAAAAACTGAACGTTTTGAACATTCCTAGAACATTCAGAAATAACATTTTTATAACTTAGTGGGAACGTTATGAAAACGTTCTTAGAACCTAAAATTGTAAGCTGGGATCACAGAGTTGCCGCAGATTTGTTGGCTGCACATCCATGATGCAAATCTCCTGGATATTTTCTCTTTTTCAGACCATTCTCTATAAACTCTAGTGATGGCTGTGCGCATCCCATTAGATCATCAGTTTCTGAAATACTCAGACCAGCCCATCTGGCATCAACAACCACCATTTTTTCCCCATTCTGTGTCTTAGCAGATTGTCTTGACCATTTCTACATGCCTAAATGCATTGATGTGTTTGGCTGATTAGATATTTGTGTTGAACAAGCAGTTGAACAGGTGTACCTAATAGGATGGCATATTTACATATAGAATAATAATACTTGTCTTAGTTATGTCACCACCTGCTGTAGTCTCAGCATTCCATCTGCCAAAATGCCGTTTTGAGGTCCAGTGACATTCAGAGGAACCATCCAAAAAATCAGGACAGCTACAACAAATATCTATGCAATAAAAAATGCTGGTGAAGTCTTCCACTGACATCCTGCCATAGAAAAAGTATTTCTAAGTTAATCAGCCAAAAAGCGATGTATTATATGAAGAAGTCATATGCAGTTTTTTTTTTTATTGAGAGTGCCGACAGGGGTCCTGGACCATAGAAGTTAATAACTCTAATCAAACCCTTTTCATCTTCCAAAAAGTTCTAACGGTGGGTCATGCATCCCAACATGGTCATGCTCACCAGAACTCCCCGTTATTTAAGACTTCATGGCAAATTGTGCGGACCTCCTCACAAACTGTGTCCCACAAAGGTGATCTGTAAAATGTATAATCAAACATGGATGCAATGTAATATCATGACACAAATACAAAGAAAGGAACTTGATATGCCCAAGTGATGACATGTAGAAGCAAAGTACAGCTTTCTGCCAAGTTTGTGAACTAATTAAAGCTCTTACTCGTCACTCCAGTCTCCTTGCCACTCTACTTTGCCCCATGGGTTTAACACTCTCACCAGATGAACTGGATTTTCATCACTCGTTACCTGTTGCACAAAGCCAGGAATCGATGTTAGTTTAAAATAATTTATTAAAGTAAAAGAGCATTAAATTAATTCAAATAGGAGAAAGATAGCTAAAATAAACACTAGTCCCAATAAAAAAACAAAAACTTTTATTAATTTTCACACAGTTTACACATACATACAGTGATGTGAATAAGTTTGGACAGGACACCCATCCTAAAGTTGCCTAAAAAGAGGAATAAAAAAATCATTTTTTGGAAATTGATCTTAATGCCTTAATTAGAAAAATTAGGGAAAAGCCGACCTTTAAAGACACCAATTTTCCTTCTCTTGCGAATTTGGCTGTGTCTCAATGTGTCATAATAAAAAAGCGTTTTTCCCTAAAATACAGGGTGCATAAGTCAGGACACCCCTATGTTAGATTCCCATAGAGTCTAGGCTTATTTTTATTTTTAAAGGCCAGTTATTTCATGGATCCAGGATAATATGCATCCTGATAAAGTTCCCTTGGCCTTTGGAATTAAAATAGCCCCACATCATCAAATACCTTTCACCATACCTAGAGATTGGCATGGGGTACTTTCCATAAGATCATTTTTCAATGCAAATCAAATTAGCTATTAGGCTAACTGAAATAACACCATGCCAATCTATAGGTATGGTAAAAGTGATGATGTGGGGCTATTTTAATTCCAAAGGCTAAGGGAACTTTATTAGGATGCATTTTCCTTGTAATGTTTTAATGGCTTTTTCTTTTTAAGGTAGACAATATTAAGATATTTCCAGGGACAATGAATGAAAAATAGCCTTTTGGCTAATTCTGGTACATTTGCAGTAATGCCAATTAATGTACACTGTCACTTTCAAATAAATAAATAAATAAATAGTATCCTGGATCCATGAAATAACTTTAAAAACGGGAATTTGGTGTCCTGACTGAATACAGGGTACCCTTTTACAGGGCAACATTTATTTATGATACATTATTTATTCTCACAGAAAATTGGTGTCCTTAAAAAGGTTGTATTTATTTTTATTTCTTTATTTTTTATTAAAGGCATTAAGATCAATTTCCAAAAGATTATTTTTTTATTCTTCATCTTCCTCAAGCATGGGTGTCCAAACTTATTCACATCACTGTAGCTCAAAGAATTTATAAAAAAATAATGCAAAATAAATCAAAATCAATTACTGTATATTTTACTTTAAAAAGCATTGTGAAACGTACAATGTTGCCACAGGTATATTTTCCAACTATACAATATTATAAACATAGTATTTTTTTTTTCTTTTTGTAATTTTTAGTTCTTTTGTTGTATATATACGTACTGTATAATGTAAACATGTTTCTGAATCTCAATTCCAGTGGGAAATATTCCCTTATCAAAACTCTGAGCCAGACTGAAATGGCCAGATGCTTGTGCAGCCTCACCTCAAAAATTCCTGTTACGGTGTAAGCATGTTCTTCACTTATGCCATGAAGTTTCTCTTTTTCTTCAGCTGTTGTCTATTGTTACACAAACAAACATTACATAATAGTACATAGCTGATCACGTACAGTATAATGAATAAATAACTGTTTTGTATTAATTCTATGAAGAAAAACAATATTATAAGCAGTTTTAAAATGAAATAAATAATAGATAATAAAATAAAAATGCTTGTGAGATAAACATTACAAAAACTCAATGATATTGTTTTTTTATTATTTTATTACTATTATATAACGAGTTTAATTAATCGTTGCAGTATTTGAACCCTATGGTTTTACCTGGACTTTCGCACATATACAGTGGGGCCAATGTATTTAGTCATAATTTACAAATAATTTTTGTTTTTAAATCCTACATTTTTTTTTTTTCATTTTGTCTCTCATAGTTGAAGTGTACCTATGATGAAAATTACAGACTTCTCTCATCATTCTAAGTAGGAGAACTTTCACAATCAGTGGCTGACTAAATACTTTGTGTGGCCCCACTGTTCTTGGAAAATGTAGTGAGCCATAACTGTATAACAAAACCATAACTATATAAAAACCATATAACTAAATAAAACTATAACAAAATCAGGTGTTGAGAGACTTTGGATGTTTCCATTAATTAAATTTCTCATGTGTAAGCCCAAGGATTGAGATTGGTACGTGATGTCACTGTCCGGAGAAGAAGGTGGTGGTAATGCTTCAAAAAGCTGGTTGTGGGGCTCTTTGCTGCTGGTCAGATTACAATGCAATGTGCCACGTAATGTATTTTGTACATTGTCCCTGACAAATAAACTTATTAAATAAATAAATAAAACATTAAATAAAACATTTCTTTTTAAATTTATCTGTATTATGTTTTTTCCGTTTAATTTTTTTTTTTTGGACTTCCATTATGGGTAACTTAAATGTTAGTAATCAAAAAATTAATTATTTGAATAAAATAATATCTAATTATTTGAACTCATGAAACTTATACAATTATATATATATATATATATATATATTGTTTTACCAAATTCTGTTTTCTTTTTTTTTAGTTTCATAGATTCCATTTTAATTGTTTAATTAATTTGAAATGACCAACGATTTAAAATGTAATGATTTAAGCAAAACTTTCTTCAAAGGTTAAACCAAGCTTTTATTTTTACGGGTTCATTTTTATGCAGTTAAATATTCACAGACACTAGTCTATATCGCGGTTTTAATCATGTTTACTGGCCTACTTTTCATCCAAGATCAGACAAATTCCTTGAAGTTTTGCGTTATAAAGTAAATTCCATTTTTATGCCTGGATGCCACCCATGTTTTCTGCAACGTGGGAATTAAATCATATGACCCTATAGTTGCCAGCCGCCATAAAACACGAAGAAGACAAAGTCACCGTCATTTACTAATCCATTATCAAACACTACTTGATAAAAAAAAAGAGCTGTGCTACTGAAAAGCTATTTAATTTTTTTTAAAAAACAGCGACACTACTACCACCACGCTACTGAGAAATGTAGTTAGCAGTGACGGCACTACTGCCCAACACTTTTATGAAGTACTGGATGAATTATTGGATCCAGGATTTGGTGATTTCTTTCTTACCGCTGCATTAGTGGCGCAACATATAAGCGCTTTTGATGTGAATGCACATTCCATGATTTTCCACAAATCAGCAGGAGGAGGATTATAATCCGGACTATAATACATATGCGTCCCACCAGTGAAGTCCATCAGGGCCTCAGACATCAAACCACCATTCAAGTCAGCATAGGACCCGCACACCCTGTAAACATGCAGTAATGTAAACCATTTTAAACAACGCAAATCAATGAAGGATGACATGCAGACAGTATGATACCTACTTTGCATATGCTTTCTCCAGTAAGGCAGGCCAAAATTCATTAGACGTTTTTGAACTCACAAAAAGTAGTTCATCAAAATAAGTTGGAAGTTGGTCATCAATAACAACATCAATCCATTTCCCAAATCGCCAAAACTGTAAGATATTACAAATAACAGAACAAGATAGAATAATAGAAACAAAGTGTAAAAAGGAAAAGAAAAGAAAAACTGAACAGGTATTGTAGTCACCCTGAAGTGAAATATCCCAGCATAATCCTGGGTGAATGATTGTTCAGGCGGCATGACCTGTTTCATGATATCCTTCTCAAAAGTCAGAGCCCCAATTGAAGCCAAAAACCAACAGTTTCCTAAATAAACAAGCAATTAAAAATCGTCAAATATCTGCATTTAATAAATAAATGCATATGGTAATAAAAGTTATCAACATTTGGGTTTCATAGGGCAGTATTTTAGTGTGCCATAAACGGCCAATAAAAAAATATTGGTACAGTAAAATGTACTCAAATTTTGTATTTTACAAGATATATTAGATCAAAATAGGTCTTTATTAATATATGCACTTCTCGCATACTTCTTGGGAAAATGACAGAGACATAGCGCGAGCATATAACAGTTTCTCGTGAGCATGCGACAGTCTGTAGATTTTTTTTATTTTAGCAAAGGTCCCTTTAGGAGAAATATGCACCAATTGTGTCAAACATGATTTTCCTATAATGATGTATATTATTAGGCAAGTTTCACATCACTGTCACACTGTGGTTTCCTCAAGACTGAAGTGTATGTCGCACCCGCAAAACTCTGAGAATTTAATCCCACACAATAATAGAGATGCATTGATTTTGTGTCTTCTCCTGTCCCGCAGGAAAAAAAAAGTATTTGTATTGCTATTAATAAAGAGATTCATGTGGTTGTTTCTTTTATTTCCCTGGCCTGCATGTATTCTGACGCACTAATCAGGAAGATGAATAGCCTGGCTAGGCTATCGGGGACATCTTAGGCTACTGCGCGTTTCTTTAGACTTCAAGTACTTTGATTTTGGCTATTGAAGTATACTGTTATTGATCCTGAAGAAAATGTGCAGAAAGCATGTCTGAAAGCTAGCTAGCCTCGGAGAACACAGAAAGACATAACATAAACGTCAGACTTGCCTTGCTAGGTTTTGTGCTGTAAATACCTAATTTGAGGTTCTTTTCCACATCATTTATTGTCATGTCCACCATGTCGCTAGGCTACCTCCCGATCCCGCAGTTTTTTTTTTAGCCGCCCATTCCCGCCTGCAGCAAGGTTCAAACCGCCTGCTCCCGCAAGATTTGCATTGGGACCCGCGGGAATCCCAATGCAGCCCTCAACCATGAAAACGTATAGCAGACATCCTATATGATAGAATACTGTATATGTGAATAACTCAAACTTACCTACATTCCCCTGTGCATAATCATACCTGGACACGCCGTCTACAATTAAATTAGGGTCTGACACCAATTCCTGATAAGAGAAAATGAAGTGCAGTTCATTAAAAAAACACAGACACATAACATTAAGAGATTTGTTGTAATATCAAGCAAAGCTGTGAAAGCCATTATGGCAGAAGGTATCGAATATTTAGAGAATTCTGTATGATTAACATACGAATGGCCGCTTCCAAACAATTAGGGACGGATCCAAGTAAGGGTTATCCTCCAAAGTGCCAATGGAGCTGTCGTCTGGAGGAAACAACTCATCGTAGAATAGTGTGTTTTCAGCGAGACAGTTCTGGTGAAGCTCTTGGTAGTTCTGATCCAGGAAGTTAAAAGGACTGGTAGGAGAATTCACATCATCTTCATGTGGATTATGGTTGCACCCATCTGGGGGAGGCATCTTTCACTCTGACAAACCAATACAAACACAGTTTGTACAGTGTGCACCACCTCCTTTATAGCCACAATAGTATCAGTAATGTGTATTAGCATTGTGCTTGTGTATCAACATGGGCGCACATGGCTACAGTTCTTTACAAAGTCAAATTAAATGAAAGCGCCCTTCAAATGGGAATGTCCTTGGGTGCTTCTCAATATCCCTCCTCGCTCCTCCGCACTCCCTCCTATGACCTGGAAACCAATCGAGCTCAGCCATCTTGAAGGACACCTCAATTCTCTAATTGCACCGTGAGGAGTCGAGGATCGAGGAGACTTCCCGAGGAGTCATAAGCGAGGATACACAGGTGCATTAGCCTGGATGCCAGCCCGAACTCCGCCCACAACATTTTTTGGTCGGGAAGTTCGGTCTGGACTCGATCCATTGAGGAGTAATTATGATCAGTCAAAAAATGATCGGGCCAATCAAATTGCCAGGGCGAAATTGCCCTGTATTTTTTACTTTTGTACGGTTTTGCCTCTAGAGTTTCATGACAGAACTAGGCTTCACTGCAAGTTTATTTAACTCATGGTCTATATATGTAAAAGAACAGGTTAATAAAGGGACAGTTCACCCAAAAATGAAAATATTGTCATCATTTACTCACCCTTATGTTGTTCCAAACCTGTATTAGTTTCTTTCTTCTGTTGACATTTTGAAGAAGATATTTTGACGAATGTTGGTATGACCAGACAGTTGACGGTTGCCATTGCCTTCCATTGTTTTCTACTATGAAAGTCAAAGCTACAGTCAAGACAATATTTTCATTTTTGGGTGAACTGTCCCTTTAAGGTATTGCAGCGCCCCAGGACACACCATTACACAGGCGTGGGAACTGGTGGTTGGGAGAAGAAAGATGATCTCTGTGCAACTGAGGAAGGGGATGGGGTATCTTTGACCATTGTGCTGCCTCTATTGGAAAATATTTATACAGCCCTGCGTGGCCCTGGCATGGTGCCCCTGAACACACGCCAACATGCAATTATGAAGAATCCTGTACAATTTAGACGACTGACATCAAAGTACTTTTCTGATGAAAATAATGTTTCTGTGACATTATTATTCATTATTGCTTACATTTTTCAAGATCTAACACGAAGGGTGGTGTTGCATCTCGGACGTTGGAGACTTTTCTTTCTACATTTTCTTTTGTATTAGATTAGTTGAAATGGGTTAGAGAGATTATTTTTGTTTTATTCTTTTCTTAGTGTTGGCACTGTCCAATTTTCCCCTTTTCCTCCCCAGGTCTGGTATAACATAATTTGCTGGTTTTCTTTGATTTCTTTTGTTTTGATTTTAAATAATAATGTTTTGCTTAAATAGATTTTTCTTATCTTTGCTTTCATTATATTTATACTTATATAGTTTTCAGCCAGTCATTGCACTTAATAAATTTGTTCACATGTTCTGTTCCTTCTCAAATATCACCAACTTGCGTTAAGGACATATCAGCCTGTACCATCTAGAGTTTCATGACAGAACTTTGCATCACTGCAAGTTTATTTAACTCATGGTCTATTTATGTAAACATAACATAGCAGCAGGAACGGGTTAAAGGGACAGTTCACCCAAAAATTAAAATATTGTCATCATTTACTAACCCCTTATGTTGTACCAAACCTGTATTAGTTTCTTTCTTCTGTTAATATTTTGAAGAAGATATTTTGAAGAATGTTGGTAACCAGACAGTTGACAGTAGCCATTGCCTTCTTCCACAGTATTTTACCCTAACCCTAATTTTTTTCTACTATGAAAGTCGAAGCTAAAGTCAACCGTTTAACAGCATTCTTCAAGATATCAACAGAAGAAAGAAACTCATACAGGTTTGAAACAACATAAGGTAAGGTATTGCAGCACCCCAGGACTCACCATTACACAGGCGTGGGAACTGGTGGTTGGGAAAAGAAAGATGAACACTTTGCAACTGAGGAAGGGGATGGGGTATCTTTGACCATTGTGCTGCCTCTGAAAATATTTATACAGCCCTGCGTGTCCCTGGCATGGTGCCCCTGAACACACGCCAACATGCAATTATGAAGAATCCTGTACATCTTTAGACGACTGACATCAAAGTACTTTTCTGATGAAAATAATGTTTTTGTGACATTATAATGGTGATATTGAACTCTTACAATTTATTATTGCTTACATTTTTACATTTTACAATTTACATATTGCTTACATTATTCCTTACAAGGGTGGTCTTGCATCTCGGAAGTTGAAGACTTCTCTTTCTACATTTTCTTTTATATTAGATAGGTTTGTTGAAATGGGTTAGAAAGATTATTTTTGAACTGCAAAGTCCAATTTTCCCCTTTTCCTCCCCATATCTGGTATAACACTATTTGCTGGTTTTCTGTGATTTCTTTTGTTTTGATTTTAAATGATAATTATTTGCTTAAATAGATTTTTCTTTGCTCTCTTTCACTATATAATTTATTTATTTATTTATTTTCTGGCCAGTCATTGATTATAATACATTTGTTCACATGTTCTGCTGCTTCTCGGTGGTATTATTCACTCTCCCAGTGTTTTAATGGTAATAATTGCTGAAGAGTGGCCTAATGTTCCCTTTCTAAATAGAGAGGACTTAAGGTGTCGGCCTGTGATTTACAAAATAGCAAAATCATTGTTATGTTATTAATGCCTGTACAGTAATGCTGAGTCTATGACTGTGCAGAATCCCTGATGGCGCTCCTGTACTCAAACACACATTTTGATTCAAGACAAAAATGTAGGGCTATTAGAGGAGCTAAATGTTTTGAATGTTTGAATTGCAACAAAAGGTGACAAATTTGCAGCATAATATGTATTTATCCATAGCCAACTACAACCATAGAATTTAAGCTAGGTTAAAAAGATACGTTTTTAATTGAGACTTAAACATTTCTATTGTCTGAGCTAGCCGGATATGAGAGGGAAGACTGTTCCACAACTTTGGAGCCACAACTGAGAAACCTTGGTCACCCTTTGACTTCTTTTTGGAATAAGGGACTCACTGTCGGCAGAAGTTGGCTCGTTGATCTTAATGTCCTGCCTGATTTGAACGATCCTAAAAGGTCAACAGTGTAGTTTGGGGACATGTTTGCATTGCTTTAAAAACCATTGGTAAATTCTTATACTCAATGCTGTAATGAACCGGTAGCCAGTGAAGACAGCGTAGTGAGTAATGTGGTCCCTTTTTTAGTGCCAGTTAGAAGCCTGGCTGGCGTTCTGCACTCTGTGGACGTTCCAGTAAGGCTAAAATCTTTCCGTTGGCAGGGGCGGCTGCCATCGAGACCTGTCACTCGACCCGTCACCGCTAAATGCACCTGTCACTCTCTTAACAGACATTTACATCGATAGGCTGGCGTTATAATTTATTTGCTTTTGGTGTACTGTGGTGTTACCGTTGCTAGCCTAACACCCGCAAACTATGCAACTGGAACGACTGGATGAAAATTTTTGAAAACTGTCTCCACTGATATATAACACTAAGGGTAACTTGGAAATGAGGCCCGATGTCCAACATTCTGAACCACCCCTTTAAGGTAAACTTGCACTAATGTTGTGCTATGAAAGTACGTATATACCACAAATTAAATTTCTTGTGCGCATTACATGCCAAAAAGTGTGTGAAAACTATGTAGCCTATCATATACATGCAAAAACTATTTTTGGCCTATAAATGGCATGAGAAATTTTATTTGTGGTTTAGACATGCACTTTCATAAAATGTACAAGTTTACCTTGAGATAGCATGCAGTGAATTCGGCTTGACATAGCCTATAATAACAATTGCTAATAATTCTTATTATTATTATAATTACGGTATAAATATTATTAGGCTACCAGGCCTACTACTATATTGTGTAGGCTATAGGTAAGCATTACATTAGTAATGCATTAGTAAATTGGTACATAATAAGAGGCATGGAAGTTCGATAAATGGACAAATAAAAACAACAATTAAATTCTTGCACTGAATAGCAGGGTGTAGCCTACTTCTCTCTTTTGGTCAGTACTATATCCAAAGAGTATAGAAGTATATTCTAAGTTTTATAATGATGTGAAACAGCGCACTGACTGTGACTGAGGCAGCAGGACGGGTCGACTCATTTTAACGGCGATTACGTAATGACGTCGCAAAAAAAGCCAGCGCTTCTGGTTAGGAAGCGCTGGCTATGTTCTGGAGAGGAGAGCTAAATAATGTACACAGTCTGGATATAAAACAAAACAATTACCAAACAATTAGCTTTTAACTAAAAAAATCAATTGGCCACAGTTGGGCACTATCTTGCACTCTACATGACTGCACTTAGTTATCAGTTATAGACAAATAGAGCTTTGACGGAGGTGCATTGCTGAACTTTGGACAGTGTAATGGCATCTTGGCTGTGATGGACTGTTAGATCCTCATGACATGGAGCAGCTTTAAACTGGGTTCTTGAAAACAGAGATATTAACCTTGAAAAACTAGTGAATGTATGTTTTGAAAAATCCTAAATAGTTTATATATATATATATATATATATATATATGCTGAGTCTATGACTGAGTAGGAGCCAGAGCTCAGTGCACCATCAGGGATTCTGCACAAACACACATTTTGCTTTGATTGGGGAGCAACTCTGGCCAAACTTAGTGTTTTGGGCAATGATTGGTAATATATAAAACACGTCTTGATGCAAAACATTGCAAATGTTGTTGTTTTTTTCAAATGTTGTTTTTTTAATTATTATAGTAGGTAAGTATTAAACTTGTGTTGACAAATTAATATTTTGTAAAACTTTTGGTAACACTTACAGGTTTTTGGTAAAACGTTAGGTTCATTAGCTAACATTACTTAATCTATTAATTAACATGAACCGACAATGAGCAATACATTAGTTACAGTATTTATAAATATTTGTTATTTAGCCTGCAGCTGTTCATTATTTGTTAATGTTAGTTCACAGTGCATTAACTAATGTTAACAGCATTTGATTTTAATAATGTATTATGTTTTGAAATGAATATTAACTAAGATTAATAAATGTTGAAGAAGTATTGTTCACTCTTAGCTCATGTTATTTAAGCTAAGGCTAAGGTAACGTTAGTTAATGTACCTGTAAAATGTTACATTCCCCCTGCCAAAACGTGTATATGAATGTTTGAATTATTTGCGTGGCATATTTGCGTAATATGTATTTACCTGGCTATAACAAAATATTCTCATTGTTGTTGTTTTGGAGGTTCAAACTCCACTTTGCTCAAAAACTAAGCTACACTAAAAATTGATCTGACGTGACGACACTAAACGGAAAGATACACCGCTCGTTCTTAAAACTCCGAATATCCGAGAAAATAACGTCAACAAAACACTAGCATGATAACTTCCAAGCATTAACACTCCCTCCACTAATATTGACTTCACCATTCACTTTATATGTCTCATTTCTGTAGTCTTGTGAAGAGGTCTGTAAACACATACCTGTCTGTCAGTGTCTGTCAGTCTCTCTCTCTCTGGCTCGCGGTGCTGCTTTAATCTGATGTGAAACTGCACACTGACTGTAACTGTAACTGAGAAGGCAGAGGCTGATTTTGACGGGGATTGCGTAATGACGTCACTAAAAAGTCAGCACTGCAAGTCAAGTCACCCTTATGTAGCCTACATATAGCGCTTTTTAAAATACAGATTGTTTCAAAGCAACTTTACATAACAGGAAAATAATGTTGTAATATTGTTAAATATAAAATTAAATGTCGCCAACTAAGCAAGCCAAAAGCCAATGGCGACAAAAGTGAAAAAGGGCGAAAAAATTTAAATTATTATTAGATAATAATGGAATGGAAAATACCACTGTTCTGCATTATGTTGTTGCTTCAGCTCACATGAGGAGGAACTGATGATGCAGGCAAAACACTGTGTCAATAAAAGCATTCCATTGGAGTGAATGGTAGGTAAAACATACCTATTCCATGGGGGGGACCCATGGCCACAATTTTGTATATTTTTGGCAACCTATCTATACTGCTAGTTTATTGGGGTTTTGGGCTTTTTATTTTCCATTTTGTGCATTTATTTATGTTTTGTTTCAGTAGTCTATACATCAAACATTTTTGCATATCATTAAGTCTTATTATTATTGTTAGTATGTGCATGACAGACACGTTATGACTGCTGTTGTATGAGACTGAGTGGCACCAGTGTGGGTTTGATGGCGGAAATTGATGTGAGAGTGAATGACAGGAACCAAGACTGTTTGGTTGCAAACATTCTTCAAAATATCTTCCTCTGTTTTAAGTAGAACAAAAAAAAATGTATACAGGTTTGGAACAACTTGAGGGTGAGTAAATTTAACTATTACTTTAACCGTGTGATTAAGAGTACACAATAATAATAAACCTCACTGACTTTAGTATAACATTTTGTGTTATATTTAAAGGTGCATTGGGCAATTCTCCTAGTTTTTGCAGAACTATGCCCCCTCTGGCAACAAGCGAAACTGCAACCAGAGGTGTGCACGCTTGCATGAGCTATAACCAAAGGAGCATCAGCCGGACAAATCTTTTGTTACAGTCATAATGTCTTCAGAGGTAATAAAGTTATAATTCTGCAAGTCATTTTAAATATATGAAAGGAATGGTGATGGCAAAACAGGGGTAGTCGAAAACACTGTTTTTTGTTTCCATCTATCTCCATGTTGAACTGTTTTATGTGTTTACTGTATCCACTTATGATTGTTTTATTATGGAAACACATTCATGAACAATATAAGTTTCCCGTTTGAGCCCTAGAGCAGACCGGAGATCTCTCCATTTGTTGAAAGCTTCCCGATGTTGACTCTCGTCTTATTCTGACGCCTGGCACTCGACAAAAGTTTTATTTTCTTTGTCTTACGTGGAGTTTGCGTTGGGGTTTGGAATGAACTACAAGCCGGTCTCAATGAATCCATCTTCTACTTTTGTCGAAAGTTGACTAAAGTTTTGTCGCTCGAGTTGTCTTCGCTGATATGGAGAATGGCGGCAAATACACAAACCTGCCAGACACACTGTAGCCAGGTGAGCATGAACGCGCATGACGTCACGCACAGTCTTAATATTTGTTAGAAATGTTAAAATAGATCAATACTAATAAATAAAACGACATCAAATGTATATATTTATTACCAGGTAAGTACCAATAACAAATCAATTTTGGGGGCAAAAATTAATCTTTATTTTAAGGTGTCCATGTTACAGTGTAAGTATTTTAAGTACTGGGTAATAATAATTAACCACATATACTGATAGGGTCAGGATTGAAGTTTGGTTTAGGGCTAGTTGCATGTAATTATGCATATTTTATAGTTATTACTATAACTAAATGTAACATGTACTGAAACAATAGGAACTCAAATAAAGTGTTACCAAAAAGCATACAACTACCCAGTTAATCTAGCACCAATCAGAGAATACAGTAGCTTTAGTTATGTGATGTCAAAAGTGATTAAATAAAAGAGAGAAAAAAGGCATATGTTGACGTATTTCTCCAAGAAGCGATGTTGCCTGACAGGTTCACTCTCATCAGAGATCGTCTTCATTCTCCTCAGTCTCTTCAATGTATCTGATGGGAAAACAAATTTAGATGACAGAAGCTAAACTAAACATTTTCTATTGCATTTACTTCTATATCATGTGTGCCTAAAAAGATTTTAAAAAATTGTATTGTACCATCATATATGTAATACACATCAATGTTGGATTTTATTTTGTACGTTTTTGTGGCTCTCACTTTCAAGATGAAGAATAAACTTTTGACTGCACCACAACTTACTCAAAGTGTGTCTCATGCTTTGAATATATAGACAGGACGAAGGAAGCCGATTCACCAGGATTCTCAGTGCACGGTACAATCACATACTCTCCTGGCTCCAGCCAGAGAAACTCCATCACCTCTCTCAGAGCGTCGAAAGACTTTATTGCCACAGGCGTTTTGTCAGTGAAGAACTCAGCTGAGAGCTTCCCACTCTCACCTCTCATCTAAAGAAGAATGCAATAATAAATTAATAATGTATTTATTTTGTTATATGCATCTATATATGCCTAGTCAAATATTTGTGAGTATTTTTATCTGCAAAAGTACAAAAAAGTTTGATAAAACAGTAATATAAAACATCTCAACACACAATCTATATATTTTTTTCATTTAGGGGCTGTATACACAAAAATGTTTTAAAGTAAAAACATATTAATTTTTTAAATATGTTTTGTCTGTTCATTTACATGTCCGCCTGAAAATACAAGTTTTTGAAATGAAATCGTGTTTCAAACAACAAAAATGTACATTTGTGGAAAAGTTGACGTCATGCACATACATATTAGGTGTTCAGTCTATAGGCGTGTAATATTTCTTTACAAAGTGACATCATCAACTACTGGCCTGGCATGCATAATACAGCATAAAATTTTAGCAGTTTTTGCAGATCTTTGTGAAGTTGACAACGTTGTCATATGTATGCAAAAAAAGCAAAGTAAAAACTTTTCCATTTTTAGCACATCATTGTCGTTTAAATGTACCCTCAGTTTCTATAAATATAAATAGCTACAGGAGTAAAATCATGATCACAACCATCATTCTCCCGAGGTTACAAAAAATATTGTAAATTCCTATATGAATTAAAAAAATGTAGGGAATTGTTGCCTAGTGTAAAACAAAAATGTAAAAAAGTTACAGATGTTAAAAATAAGTGTTACAACTCTCCCCAGACTACATTGCGGAGCTACATCTGTCGATACTAACCTTAAAAACATAGAATCCAATCATGTAGTTTTCCTGGCTACTTCTGTTTCTCTTCTCGTGGTTCTGCATGAGAGACACCAGTGTGTTTTCAGCACCCTCCTCATGTGTATAGTCCTCACTAAGCTCCTCAATCCTCACACGAAACTGAGGGTTTTTCCAAAACGTCTCTACAACACAACAAAATAGTTAAGCTTTGCACAGGACTTTTTCTTAATCAAATCCAGATGTTCAGGGATGTTCATCTGCACACATTGTATATGGAAATGATTGCTAAGTTTAAAATATCAGCTAGTGAAATCTGTACACAGAACGTGAAGGTGAAGACTACGTTTTAGTATTAAGACTATAAAGTGTGTGAGAACATTTGCACATAATGTTTTGTTAATAGCATACATCCTACTGTAGATCATTTATTTTACACAATGACGTCACTAAAAAGTCAGCCCTGCAAGTCAAGTCACCTTTATGTACATTATAGCGCTTTTTAAAATACAGATTGTTTCAAAGCAACTTTACATAACAGGAAAATAATGTTGTAATATTGTTAAATATAAAATTAAATGTCCCCAACTAAGCAAGCCAAAAGCCAATGGCGACAAAAGTGAAAAAGGGCGAAAACATTGAAATTATTATTAGAAAATAATGGAATTTATTTTACACATGTACACCTGCATTGTCAATGGAACCACCAGCTGTGGTCCCAGCAATCCATTTGCCAAAATTGCGTTGAGATTTCCAGTGACAACCAGGAGATCTATCCAGAAAATCAGGACAGAGACAGCAGATATCCAGGCTTTCAAAGTTCTGGGTGAAATCTTTCATTGACATCCTGCAAAACAGCCATCCTGAGTAAATAATACCCAATATGTGATTTATACATTGGAAATTAAGGGGTCATATATTACAACATGATCAATGCTAACCAGAACTCCCCATTGTCAAGTTTTTCACGCCACTTGCGATCCTCCGCACTCACTGTTTCCCACAAACGTGATCTGAAAGAATTATGTACAAAATATACAGACTTTAATGTGCCATACCAGCATCACAGAAACCCTATTATATAGAATGATATGTGCAAACAACCATTTAAATACATGAATGTGAGGTGACAAAGTGATTAAATACTTTTAAGAGTAATCCATTACAATATTGCGTTACTTACAATAAAAAGTAACTTTTTAAGTCATTAGAAGTAATGCATTTTGGCACTTATGCTTTTTATAATTTGTTTCTTATTGGTTATTTCTAATTGGAAAACACAATAATTTGCTGTAAACTTGAAAGTAATGCATTACTTTGTTACTAATTGCTGGAAAAAGTTAATCTTATTAATTGTATTAATGCGTACCTTACACTGTGTTGCCACAGTTGATATTGTGGCTTTGCCCATTGACATCATTAGCATTAGGTTTTCATCAACTTATAAACTTTTATTTATTTTAACTTAGTTTATTGTAGCTAGGTGGGCACTCTGTTTTTCAGTCACATTGGACAAAATCTCATTCCAATCAAGTCGCTTCGTGCCCAGAGCACATCAGAGCACCCCAGAATGGGCGTGGCTTAAGGGCCCTGAGGACCGTCGATCAGTCCCAGGCGGGGACAGAGGGTGGCCGAGGCGGGTTGGGCCCATAGATATCTATATAAAGGCTAGATGTCTCACGGCGGAGTATTTATCGTCATCACCGGCGGCCATCTTGTCACAGACAGGCTTTCTGGCGGGCTCTGTGGTATCTGATGTAAGAAATACTCTTATCTCGTTGAAATCTTGACGGATGTACAAACGGTTTGGTTTCTTACAAACGTTATAAACGTGGCTATAATTCTGGATGATTATTTATTTATACACTTATTATTCATAAGTACGCAGTATCATAACTACATCTCTGCCATTTATAACAAACCAGACCGTTTGAAAATCGGTAGAAAATTGAGCAAGTTATGGTGATTTAAAAATTACATGCACCATTAAAACAATGTTACCAGTGAGCGAGCTGCCTGTGACAAGATGGCCGCCAGGTGCTGACGTCGACCTCCATTGGCCAGCCGACCTTCTTTATATAGATATCTATGGTTGAGCCTCCTGGAAGGAAACGAATGACCAGGACGCTTTTCCAGGTCGAAGGATGTCGGCTTCGGCTCGAAGGCCAGAGAAGAAAATGTTTTAGCTGAAGGAGATTAAATCTGATTCTATGGCGAAATGGTCTGCTTATATAGGCATAAGCCACGCCCATTCTGGCAGGCTCTGACGTGACAGTTTGAGGATCCAATGGAGATAGGAAGTTTAGTCACAAGCTCTTTTTCTTTACTTTCAATTGGTTAAATATTTGCAAAACCCACAAACAGACACAAAGGGTAACAAATAGTAATGATTTATGGGGGGGGACTAAATGCATCCGTCCGACAGCCACCATAGATGCGAGTTTGACAGTAAAGAATAAAAATACTAAACCTGTTACCCAGTACATAAAAGTATAAGCAACCCTTACCCGTCACTCCAGTCTCCATTCCACTCTGTCTCTCCCCACGGGTTTAACACTCTCACCAGATGAACTGGGTTTCTTTTACTCGTCACCTGAAAACCAAGCATGATGCTGTCAGACTTAAACATACATAAAGAATTTAGAGGGGGCTTTAACATACAAAAAAAGTAAAAAGTTCATGCACACATAATCAGGGAGATTGGTTTAAGAATAAACCTAAAAAAGAATAGGGATGCCTGAAACAAATGTTCATCACTAGTATTTGGTTGCTTTGTAGCAATGAGAATTGATTTTCTGTGTTCTTACCCGGGAAACCCCCGTCACAGTGTAAGCATGACCCCCAACTATGCCATTGGATGACACAGCTTCACGTGATTCCTAAAATCAAAAACAAACAAGATTACACACATCAATAATGTTTATACGGTCCAGTTAACATTATACATCAGTACACAGCAGATCACATATATAATTATGAAGTTTCAGTGCATAGAAGCACTTCCATAAAATTTCGTTTTTAGAACTCATTAATTAAACCATTCATTTTGCCTTTTGTTTTTTTGTACTTTTTAAACAGTCAGCATTAAAAATATCTTAATTTTTGTTCTAAAAATGAACATAAGTCTTATAAGTTTCGAACAACATGAGAGTGAGTAAATGACATAAGTTTCTTTTTATAAACCTTGATTTTTTTTTTCCAGTCCTTGAAACACTCCTAAGTAGTACATTAAGACTTGCTTACACTGCCCAGCCAAACAAAACATGCTTTAAATAGGCAAATGCTTAGGAGTCTATGATTGAATCAGGATTGCACTGATTATTATGTTTCTAGCATGCTATATGTTTGGCAACAGTTCTTCCAACCCTAATTGATGGAGTGTGTAGCTTTACATTTCTTAAACAACCATGTATGAAGACACGTCATGGACTTTTAAGCATTTGTCTGTTAAAATCCAAACAACAACTTTTTTGTCTGGACAGTGTATTTCTTTAATAAAAGTTTATGCCAACAATATTTGTCAAAGAAAAATAGATCCAGGATTACTGCAGGTGAGGTCTTACCCCTTGGTAAGTACCACAGCCCATAAGGGTTTCTGACTTGGCTGCACGATACATAATGTCCCACAGATAAGAAGGAGCTTCATTCAGCGTAAACTGAATGTGCACCCCACCAGTGAAGTCCATCAGGGCCTCAGATATGAATCCACCATCCAGGTCACCATAAGATCCGCACACCCTGTCAAGGCAATAACCATTTTATGGTGTAATATGCTGTGTTTACACATGTACTATAACTGAACACTTTAAAATGTTCCTCCACACAAAGACACAGAGACAAATCAAAGGAAAGATCATTGCATACATTCACCAACCAATATTTCTGAGACAAGAAACAATAATTAAATTAATTCAGTGTGGTTTTAGCATCTGACGGCAGTGGCTCAGTCGTTCATGTAGGTTGTCTACAAACCGAAAGGTTGGTGGTTCAATCCTCGGTTCCACCTGACCAAGTGTCGAGGTGTCCATGAGCAAGACACCTAACCCCAGCTGCTCCCGACGAGCTGGACAGCGTATGTACAGCGCTTTGGTGGCCATTAGTTCTATGAAAGCGCTATATAAATGCAGTCCATTTACCATTTACCATCTACTGCCACCTACTTCGCATAAGCTTTCTCCAGTAAAGCAGGCCAAAACTCATTAGATGTTTTTGAATAAACAAAAAGGAGATCGCCATCGATTGTTGGCAGTTGATCATCAACGACAACATCAATCCATTTACCGAACCGCCAAAACTGTAAGATAAATTACAGAAGAGGGAAAGATAAAGGGCTAAAAATGGGAAGATTCCTTCAAAGATTTATTTATTATAAGTCAGCTCACCCTGAAGTGAAATATCCCTGCATAATTGCTGCTGAATGACTGATCAGCTGGAATGACTTGGTTTATTATATCGTTCGTCTTCTTAATCGATGTCTTCGAGGTTAAAGCACCAATGGAAGCCAAAAACCAACAGTTTCCTAAACACAAATAAAATTGTGCAAATCTAAATAGTATACGTGAAATGTAGGAAACAGACAATGACAAATGACATGACTTCCACTGAAACATTTGATTGGACAGAAAATCTGATGAGAAGCTGAATGATGTCATCAAAATCATTGATCCATATGGCAAAAGTGAGAGCGGTGAACACTTATATCTTCTAATTGCGTATTTTGTCCGTGTTTTGGAGCTGATATAACAGAAGACAGATTTCATAGGGACTTTAAAGTTGCGTTTGCTGGTTCCCTGAACTATGAACGTTACAGTTTTTTTTATCACATTGTTCATTTAAGATGAGCCGAACTATTTAAAAAACTCAGACTTACCTAATTTGGACCCTTGTTTGTAGTCAAACCTGGATATTCCATCAACAGTGAAGAAAGGTTTATTAGGTGACACTAATTCCTGTTTAGACAGAATGATCAAAGTATCCTTAGTTATATTCATACCATGTATATGAAGAGAGATATATAATTTATTATTTTAATGAACATTGTTTACATACCGATGGCCTTTTCCACTCGATGTTTTCGTAGTCCACGTCAGTTTCTTTATCCAGAGTGCCAATAGAGCTTCTGTTCGGAGGAAACAACTCATCAATGTACAGCTCGTTTTTACGAAGAGATTGGTGGAGCAGCTTCTTATAGTCCTGACCCTGGAACGCCATAGGATTAGTCGGAGACGGAGAACCCTCATCATGATCCGTCTCGTAGTCGTGGCGCTCATGAGGGGGAGGCATTTTTCACTCAGAGAACTTAAAGACAAACAAAAAAGTCTCACATTTGATATTTAAGTTTTTTACTGATTTAGGAACTGATATTATCCTGTCCCTGTACAACTCATCGGTGTTAGCTAATACTCAACTATCAGTACAAAAACTAAAACCATATATTTTAATGTTTGTCCAGCATTGTTCAGTTGTTAACCATGTTTTAACAAAATATTCCTTTGCAGATTAATTCAAAAACAAAATGCATTTGGATAAAATTACTACATTCTTAAAAAAAGAAGAACATATATTTTACCTGTAAGAATCTGGTTGATCAGGAAGTTAACATAAAGTTAGTGCTTTCTCAGTGCATCTGGTTTTATACTCGACACCTGAGGAGCATTCTTTTCTTCTTTTTTTTGCCAACACCCTTGTTTTGTTTAGATAGATTTTTTTTTCTTGCCATTCAGAAGACTTGTCAATGTCTTAACGCTGCAAATGTCGCACACCCCAGAACTACAACATTCCAAGCTTAATCTCACTGAAAGACTGACTTAGATTAAAAAAAATCTTAATTTAAAAGAATCAGAGTCTAAGCTGTTACATAACAAAATCTACATATTATCAAATGTTTCAGTTTGTTTGTGACATTTCCATAATGCCGAGTTCAGACTGCATGATTTTAGCCACGATTTTGGCTCGCCGACAGGTTTTGAGAAATCGCCGACAAATGCCCGAAATCACAGGCAAATCGGCGCTCGTTCACGCGAGTGACAATCACGCAGTGTGAATGAACAAAGACGCGAACTGAGAGAATCACCGACGAGTCGCCGACGCCCGTGAGATATTTGGCATGCTAAATATCTGGACCTGTCGGCGATTCAAAATCCTGCTGTGTGAAAAGTGTTTTGACTGAAAACTACATCGGCGATCACCGGCAGCCAGTGAGAGAGCAAGATACAGAGCAGCAGGGAGTTCGGGGAGGAGTTAGATCACATATCAACATGATATGGCATTGTTTCAACAAAAAAAGCTTCTTCTCGGTCTATTTGGACACAATAAATGGAAGAAAAATTAGTAGAAATTTGGCAGGAGCACTCGTGTCTGTTTCACCAGCTGTACCCCAACCGGGTCGAAAAAAAAAGTCTCACGTGAGAACTCCAGTCTTGCACGTGTGGTGTCGCGCGTTGTTTCCTTTTCATATCTCACGCGTGTTTGTTGTGAAATGTAGTTTGCGTGCAGCGTGCTAGACAGTCTGTCGGCGATTTTTCTAAAGTCATGCAGTGTGAAACCTTCTGTCGCCGATCCATCGTCCAGTGTGAACACAGCAGCGACTGAATGCTGGCCAAGATAGTCATGCAGTGTGAAAAGAGCAGCGACCTGACTACTTTGAAAATCGTGCAGTCTGAAAGAGCCATTAGCCACCTCTTAAAATGAACACAAATTGCTATGAGAGATGGTACTGTAAAAAAAAAAAAAAAAAAAAAAAGTCAGGGGATAACAAATCATTAAACCATTGAAAGCTGTGAGACCTGAAAATGTAAAAAAAGATTTTTATACAGCTTTGTTAAGTCTGTAAGTTAAGTCAATATGTCGTCTATCCTAATTAAGGTCAACAAACAAAGACAACTAGTCTCGAATTTTATATTAGGTACTGTACATCTCCATTTCCCCTGATTTCACTGTACAGTAAATTTACCCGAAAGTTCTTCCGTCTTCTTCTGATTCTCTCAGATATCAGGGATTAATTTGGATTTGTTCACACAAGAGCTCAAAGTAGGCTACAACATTCTCTTCTGATAGGATACTATTTTGTATTTATTTATATTAGTGTTTTAACAGTATGAAGGATGAAAGAACATATTACAGCATGTATAATTGCAGCATTTTGACCCTATACCAACAGTTCACCCAAACATGAAAGCTGAAAAAAAAAAATTTTGTTTACTAATTTTGCATATATTTATATGGTGCAGTATGTTCATGAATATGCATGGTCCCTATCAAATACACTAAAAAACAAAAATCCTGTCAGGGTGTCTTGAACTCAACATTTTTGAAGAATCATTTACTATTTCAGCCCAGTCTCATCCGCATTGACTATTTGGTTACCTATTAATAACAACTTGATGTTTGGAACAACTTGATGGATAATAAATGACAGAATTTAAATTTTTGGATGAACCATGCCTTAAAATGACCCTAGCAATAAAGGGTTTGTTCAAATGCAACCCTAAACCTAGATGATTAACAATGTCAACAATAGCAGGAGGTTTTAAAACCAAAGCAAATAATCCGACAACTGTGGTTAACATGAGAAATAATACAGCAATTACATTAACCACTTTTCAAACAGACGGTTATTTTTCCACAAATTTATATAATTACAAACAAATTGATCATGTGAAATGTGTACTGTATATCAAATAATAATTTTAAGAAAAGCAAAAGCATTTTAATTCTTAGAGGGATAAAAGGGTGAAGAAAAAGAAAAGCATCACAAGTTGTTTATAAGTTTGATATTAAAAAAAATGAAATAAAAGAAGTGTTTAGACGGCCTAAACTGCCTATCTGTTCTTGCGTTTGTTGGCAAACCTCCTGGCAAACAGATGTTCCCTCATGAGTACATGGTGAGTCCAATCCACTAAAACACAGAAATAGGTAAATTTATGAATTTTTAATTATAAAAATAACACATAAAATCAAGCAGAATGTTTTTAAACATTTGTACAGTATGTGGTTGGAGATATGGGAAAAAAAAATGTATTACATCAGGATTACCTCACTCTCATTAAGACTTATCTTCCCACTTTCACAGAGTCTCTGGAATATTCCTGATGAGGAAAATAAAGATGGTTAAAATGTAATAGTAATAATAATAATAATTATAAATAAATAAATACCCAGGCTATTTAGCTCAAACTATTTCAGGTGCATGAAAGGGTCAAACCAAATTTTGTTTACCAGTTTGTGACACAACTCTATAGCCCTAAAAAATATATATTTTTACATTTTATTTTACAGTCCTGAACACCAAATTAGGTGGCTCAGAGGATTTCTGTCTGGACTTTGGTTAAATTGGAAAGTTTAAAATGACCCATAGATGTTACAGTGAGAATGTGAATGTGAGTGTTTGTACTGGGAAAGGCTCCAGCTTTCTGTAGAAGGAAACCAGAGAGAGAGAAAGAGAGAGAACATCCAATTGTCTTTCTGTCTAGTGTTACTCACTAGCCATGCAGTTCAAACGCATGACAAGGCAAATGAAACCCTCCAGAGAGATCTGTTCTGAAGCACCACCATACCGCACAACCATGAGACTCAGGATGTCTTCATTTAGATGCAAGCCTAGGGCACAAGAACCATCACATAAATACAGGATCTATACAATGTGTGAATTAAAATATTATATCATAATATCTCTGTTTTATATTTTAGGGGTCACTGGGCAGCTATAGAGGTACACTGTACCACCAGCAGTGATGTTTGTGAAAAAAGTGCAAATACTGAATACTTTTCTAGAAAAGTATAAAGTGTATAAGCTTCAACCTGTTCTCTCTAATGCATTTTGCAGTTCGTTCAAAGACAGAACGCCATCTTTGGAAGTATCCATGCTGTAGAAGATTTTCTATAATAATAATAATAATAATAAAAAATGTAAGTGTCTTGCAAGTGCCATGTTTCTTGTCTTAATACAATAACTATCAACGCTAAATTCCAGACCAAATCCACTCACCTTGTACATCATAATGCGGCTCCACAGACGAAGAAATTCTGATCCACGAAGTCTTCCAGTGACAGAGAACTATTTTTATTGTCAGGAAATATTTCTAGAGCTAAAACATGTTTCTTCACAGTATGACTGGAAACAAAAGCTGAACCATGTGGATAAATCATAAACATATTGTTTTTTAATAGTTTTTAATTTCTTGTTTAAGGAAAGGATACATCTGACATGGCAATTATACTTCTGCATGAATCCAGGCCGAATCCTTCAGTGTTTTTATTTCCTAAAACGCACAGGTCACATTTGAGTGATTTATGAGGCAATTTAAGATTTATAAACTAGCAATATTAACATAAAGGATTTTTAAAACACTCACCTCTAAGTAGGTTTTCATGTAGAAGCTGTTGAAGTTTTTCAGCATCAACAACTTTGTACTGTTTCCAAAGAAGACATACAAGAGTTTGAAGATTGTAGCAGCTACATTTCTTTTTTTTTTTTTGATAATAAATTACCTCACATATTTACCTGATCAGAATATTGTCGAAACAAAGTTTTAGTTTTCAAGTCTTCATCCACTTCGTTGTTGTCGTTGTATGCGACCTAAATATGAGAATAGAGACTGAGAAACTGTAGCATTGGCAACTGCTAAAATCACAATTAGACTTCCCATTTCTACAGCAGAAAATAAATATCTGAGTTCTGATAATATACTCTTTACAATTTTTGGATGATATCAGATTCTCAACTCTTAAAATGAATTAAATGTTAATTTATGTAACATTATATTTTTATTTTTATAGAATAAACAACTTAATATTCAATGTGCAGAGAAACGTGTTAGATTCTGAAGTTGTAATTATACTAACTTTATTTGTACAATTAATTTCATTTCCATTGTAGAATTAACAAAAACAAGACAATTTTGAATGAACCAATATTTCTAATATAAATGACTGCATATATTGACAAACTCAAGAGTATACTAAAATTTGTACAAAATAAGTCTGTATTATTACCTCGTCTACAAGATCCACAAGAAAACCTTTCTCTGTCCTTTCTGTGTCCTTTCTGGATAAACAACCAACAACACATATTTAAAACAAAGTTAACATGTGTAATAAAGCATATGATTGTTGAAAAATCTTGTGACTATTCACTCTAATTGCTAGTTCAGGTTTTGCTGAAGGCTACAGTTTGTCCGGTCAGAACAATGATGTCTCACTCAGGATATATTCCAAATCGTTGTTTTATTAAATGTGCATAGATGTGTGGTTCTGTGAACACAAAATACAGATATAAATATGTATAAACGTATATAAAACACAACCAGTATAAATGAACTTATATGTTAAAATACTGACGAATAGCGGTGAAATAACAATAATCTCTATGATAATATACTTAAAAAGGTGAGAACAGATGTGTGTGCGCTAATGCTGTACACGAGCCGTGCACGAGCTGTGCATGCGAGCATGACTACTGCTGCACATGCGGTCGAACCGAGATGTAAACAACAGAGCGCATGTTCGCGACTTGAGATAGAATCATGCATTCGAGATAACGGAATCAATATAACTATTATAAGAATGACATCAATATACATGGATGCTAATAATGTCACAGCAGTGAAATATAACTAAGTAAACAACTTTAACCACAGATGTAAACACAGATACAGGCAAATTAGCGATTACTGAGAATGTTCAACAATTATCTGATTACTTACAGTGTGATGCACGCACACGCACAATCAGTAAAACTCCTCCGATTTGGCTAATACTCTGTATCTCACTCTAAACTATATACACTTATTCAGCCGATCTACTTTTCCCTTCATTACCCGTCAACTCTCTTCACCGTCACTTCGCGAACTCCGGTGGAAAGTTTTGGAATAGTCCATTTCTCACTGAATGACAGGGGTGACTGGGAGAGTCCATGTGCCAAAGGGGAGCACTTTCTACAGCCGCCCCCAAATTCACAGTGTGAATTTGTCAACTTTAAGTGACTGCTACATTAAGTTCAAGGCTAGTCAGGTAGAGAGGGCAGACAAATAATTTGGCTACAGGTCGGGTGTAAGTCTTGCCGTTAACCTGTATTTCCACAGATCTGACTCTCTTGTCCAACCCAGGAAAGACCTGAACAATTTTCCCTACAGGCCAAAGAGCGCGGGGCAGTTGTTGGTCCACTATCATGACTGTGTCACCGACCTGCAGATCCGTTTCTTCAGTTTTCCATTTCTGTCTGATTTGGAGGTTGGGTAGGTAGTGTCGAATAAAGTGCCTCCAAAAGTGGTCAGCCAAGAGCTGGCTATGTCTCCATCTCTTACGGCTCAGGAGTTCAGAGTCTTGGTATACCACTTGCGGTAATGAGGCATCTCGCCGCCCCATCAACAAGATGTTTGGGGTTACTGGATCTGGATCCGCGATGTCTGAAGAAGTGTAGCCAATGGGTTTGGAGTTGAGGATTCCTTCTATTTCTATGAAGACAGTTCTCAGCACTTCTTCTGTGACTGTCTGGCTGCCAATGGTGACATTAAGTGCAGCCTTCAAAGAACGGATTTGTCTCTCCCAACATCCACCGAAATGAGGTGAACTGGGTGGATTGAAGATGAATCTTATTTGTTGGCTAGCGAGTTGGGCTTGAAGCTCAGGATGAAGGGCAATGAATGACTCTTTCAGTTCCCTTTCTCCTCCTTTAAAGTTGGTACCTTGGTCGGACAGGAGCTCGAAAGGTTTACCACGCCTGGAGATGAATCGCCTTAAAGCCATCAAGAAGGAATCTGTGTCAATGCTGGTGAGTATGTCTATGTGAACTGCACGGGAAGTCATGCATTTGAAGATGATTCCCCATCTTTTTTCATTCCTGCGTCCCACCTTTATAGTGTAAGGTCCAAAGCAGTCCACACCTGTTGAATAGAAGACAGGTTGATGGATCCTCAATCTCGCAGGTGGGAGGTCTGCCATTTTTGGTGGATGTGGTTGTCTTCTCCATCTCTGACACTCTGGACATTGTCGCTGATGGTTTCTGACTGCAGCCCGTCCCCGTATCACCCAGTATTTCCTCCGAAGTTCAGCAAACACCCTATCTGGTCCTGGGTGATGTAGCCGATCATCATAGTCCTTGATTACTAGTTTAGTAGTTGGATGAGATGAGTCAAGGACAATAGGATGTATTGTATCTTCCTCTAACTGGCTGATCTGACGCAGACGACCACCGACGCGTATGAGTTTGGTGTCCTCATCAAATTCCGGGGCTAGGCACAGCAATCGACTATTTTTTGGCAAGGATTTACCTGCTCTGAGGAAGGACAGTTCGTCTGGAAATGAGTCAGTTTGGCTCTGCTGGAGTACTGCAAGTTCTGCCTCTTTGTAGTCATCCGCTGTTGGGATATCGGTGGCCGCCCCGTTGGCATACTGAATGTAAGCCTTCAGTAACTCTGGAAGTGTATGGTATTTCTGTGGATCGGGAGTAGGTGGAGTAGTGGTTGATAGGCCAATGAATATTGGCTTTCTCAATTCACTATCCTGATCAGTGGTTGTAAATGGTGGCATCTCCGGCCAATGTTCAATTGTCTGTCTGAGGAATGTTGGCCCCTTATTCCATCTGCTTTCCTGGCCAATGTCACACAGCATTTTTCCTTTTGTGATGTCATCGGCAGGGTTCTCCTTTGATGGCACGTATCTCCAGTTATCAGACTCCGTGAGTTCTTGGATTTCTGCCACTTGATCAGGATTCTTGTTCAGTCGATTCTCTATTCCCCTTAATTGTGGCAGGACAGCTTCTTTGGGAGCATGTAGACATGGCATATCTTTGGCACGTAAAAGAGGGGTCGCGTAGCGCTGGATTCTGTCAACCTCTACTCTCACGGTTTTGTCCTGGAGAAGTTGAATGGACTCTTTGTCTTGTCGAGACCTTGCCAGTACCTTCTCGTTTTGATACGGAAGAATGTCCATTTCCCACAGTTTCTCCACATTTGCATAAATGTCATTAGTGGGCCGTAAGCTGGTGAAAAGACATTGCTGGGGGGAAAGTCTGCTGGTTAGTTCTTGCGCTGGGCCTTGTAGTGTCCATCCTAGGCGTGTTCTCACAGCCGCAGGGCCACCAGGTGGACCCAGTCTGACTGGTTCTATGGGTGTGATGAGGTGAGGGCAGTCAGAACCAATGAGAACCACTGGTTTCACTTTGTGAAGGTGCTGTAGTGGAAGGCCTGCAAGATGCTTGTACTTCTTCTGGAGTACCTTGATGGGATGAGTGTGCTCTGCTAAACCCAGGCTCTTGGCTGTGAATGCGCTACGTATCATGAAAGCCTTACGAGGGTTAGCCACTGAAGACACAGTGAAGGTCACAGCCGCCCCGTGAAGGGTCTGTGTATCTTGCCTGACTGTGCGGAGAACTAAGTCCTCTGGCTGACCCTTCAGATTCAACTTCTGCGCAGCTTCATGCAGGATGATGGTCCGCTCTGACCCATCATCGAGGATTGCATATGCCTCCATGGATTTGTTGCCATTTTGGAGTAGAACTTTAGCCACCTTCAGCAGAATTTTGTTATCACAGGTTGGACGATCTAGATACAAGACTGCACTGGCTGGAACCGATTCTTCTGTGGCTTTGCTCTGGTCATTTACATCATGTAAGGCCAGCAAGTGCTTTCTGTTACAAGATGGACAGAGGGCTTTCAGTGTACAATTGGCAGCATGATGACCACGCCCACAGCGCCAACATCTATTCTGGCTTTTGATCCAATTCACCTTCTGCTCTTTGTTGAGTAACTTAAAGTTCTCACAGCCGCTCAGGAAATGTCTGTTGTTGTCGCAGTATGGACAGTTAACATTTACCCCTTCTCTCTTAGCAGCAATTGGTTTGAGTGGATAAACTGGTGATGCTGGGCTGGCCTTTGGTTTCTCTGTACCAAAGAGGATAGTAGTGGGTTTGCGGGGCTGTCTAGAGTCTCTCCTCAGCTCTCTCCTCGGCACTGTAGGAACTCTAGGCTGGCTGGTATAATCAGTTTGGTCATCCTGAACTTGTAGCTCGTACTCAAGCCAGTCTGCAAAGTCCAATAATGTGGGGATAGTGACATGAAGAGGATGTGTGTACCTCTTGAAACTGGACCTGAGATCATGTGGCAGTTTGCTCATCAGTCTCGACACGTGGGATCCACACTCCAACTCTACATTGCCTTTCTGACCCAGCTGTTCCAACATACTGACCAGGGAACGCACTTGGAGCCCGAACATGCGAAAAGTTTTCACATCTCCACTTCGAATGTTTGGTCCATCCATCAGTTCTGCAATGCGTTGTAAGGCTAGCTGATGTGGTTGGCCATACATTTTATTGAGGGCTCTCATGGTATTTGTGAAAGGAAAGTTTGAGTTACTGTATGAGTCTGCCACAAGTAGGGCTTCCTCCAACTTAAGATGGTCAGTGAGGATCTGATACTTGAATCGCTCGGTTGCATCCTCAGGCAAAATGTTCTCCAATGCTATTCTCAGTCGAGAGAACTCCCTAGGATCAGGGGATGTTAGGAAGGGAATGGTTGGAGCAGGGCCTCTGTACATTTTCTCTTGCATTGATGAAGGCTTATAAAACTCTTGTCTGTGGCCTGAGTGCGGAAGTGGCATACTGTCATGTGCTGTGGTGTCAAACTCTGACTGATAAGCTGGAAGGTGTTGGGAGGAACGAGAGTACATGGGTTGAGGTGGATCACTGTAACGTATTTGTGATGGTACTCTATCATGCATTGAGGAAGAAATGTCCATGTTTCTGAACTTCTCAGCTAATCCAATGCGCTCATGTATTGTAGCTGTGCACCGTTCCCTCATGGCCGTAGGCGGTGTTGGGGGGTTTGTCCGTGGGGCTGGAGTAGGACGGAACCGTTGTGGAGTCTCAGGGCTCACCACAGGAGAGAAGAGACCTGGAGATAGCACTGGTAAAGTCACTGGCCTTAAGGGGGCTCTCCTTTCTGCCTTAAGACTCTGAAGTTCGTGATGTAACAAAGCATTCTGTTGCCGCATCTCCTGTAATGCTGAAATAATCTCTGGAAGCTGGCTGGTTTGTAGCCTCAAGTCAGCGTTCTCGCGTTTCATCACCTGCAGCATGGATGTAAGCTCTACTTCCTCTTCTCCTTGCCCATTGAAACTTTTACTTTGCCATTCATCTCTCAGTGTCCAATCCTCATGATCTAACTCTTGACTGACAGGAGAAGTCGATCGTGTCTGTGCTGGTGACGGGACTCTGCTATGGCTAAAGTCTGGGAATGGCTGTCGATGTGACAATGGCGCACCAAGCTCATAATCCACTAAATGAGTCGGTGGGTTGATCTTTCTTCGTGGACGCACGACAGGCACTTCTCTTTCGGGTTGAGACATCTCTGTAGCAATTCACTGCTCCGGCTCGAAGGACCATGAAAAATCTTGTGACTATTCACTCTAATTGCTAGTTCAGGTTTTGCTGAAGGCTACAGTTTGTCCGGTCAGAACAATGATGTCTCACTCAGGATATATTCCAAATCGTTGTTTTATTAAATGTGCATAGATGTGTGGTTCTGTGAACACAAAATACAGATATAAATATGTATAAACGTATATAAAACACAACCAGTATAAATGAACTTATATGTTAAAATACTGACGAATAGCGGTGAAATAACAATAATCTCTATGATAATATACTTAAAAAGGTGAGAACAGATGTGTGTGCGCTAATGCTGTACACGAGCCGTGCACGAGCTGTGCATGCGAGCATGACTACTGCTGCACATGCGGTCGAACCGAGATGTAAACAACAGAGCGCATGTTCGCGACTTGAGATAGAATCATGCATTCGAGATAACGGA
This sequence comes from Pimephales promelas, assembly GCF_016745375.1. Next base: position 55,522 of record NW_024121666.1, read on the forward strand.
ATCAATATAACTATTATAAGAATGACATCAATATACATGGATGCTAATAATGTCACAGCAGTGAAATATAACTAAGTAAACAACTTTAACCACAGATGTAAACACAGATACAGGCAAATTAGCGATTACTGAGAATGTTCAACAATTATCTGATTACTTACAGTGTGATGCACGCACACGCACAATCAGTAAAACTCCTCCGATTTGGCTAATACTCTGTATCTCACTCTAAACTATATACACTTATTCAGCCGATCTACTTTTCCCTTCATTACCCGTCAACTCTCTTCACCGTCACTTCGCGAACTCCGGTGGAAAGTTTTGGAATAGTCCATTTCTCACTGAATGACAGGGGTGACTGGGAGAGTCCATGTGCCAAAGGGGAGCACTTTCTACAATTGTGACGTTTCAGTGTATAAAGTCAGTTTTTCTACTTAAATGTTGAATATTGTCAATGTCTCAGTCCTTCATGTTACTCACTGAATGTTTATCTCATTTTTGCACAGAATGGTCAGGATGAATTCTGCGTTCTTGTTAGGCATGTAAGTGGATGGTACGATGAGATACTCTCCTGGCTCCAGTCTGAATAGTTTCATCACTTGTCTTGCATCCTGAAAAGCCCCGCTTGTTGCCACGGGCTTTCTGTTATGGAAAAAGCTTGATCCAAACTTTCCCTCAGATCTCATCTAAAGGATAATAAAACAAAAAAATGTGTCAGAAAGGTACGACAGCTTATGTAATATGTATTAAAAACTGATTAAATACAAATTTTACTTGCCTCGGGTGGAACCTGTAAAAGTTCAAAACAAAAATGAATGTTACACTCTGAGCACAAAGGCATCATTGTACAACCATATGCATTGCCTTTGCAGGTTTGTTTTGTTTGTGTGTTTATTTTTTGTGAATACTGACCGCAAACACGCAGAAGCCGATGCCATGGTGTGAAGCAAGGCGTCTGTTTCTCTTGTCAGGTTTCTGTATGAGGGACACCAGAACATTGCTCTGGCCCTGGTCACAGGCCGCATCCATCTCATTAATCTTCAGCCAAAACTGGGGGTTGGTAAAGAAGGTGTCTACAAATAGGACATGGGTGTCAGAAGCAGGTTTACATGATAACTAGAAGCTTTATAATTATAATTAATTAAAGCACCTGAATGATTCATGCAGCCTCCAGCTGTACTCCCAGGAACCCAGTTGCCATGGTGGAACTTGGAAATCCACTCACATGCAGACTTTTCTTCCAAAAAATCAGGAGAGGAACAGCAGATATCCATGTTGTCAAATATTCTAAGGAAATCATTAAATGACATCCTGCAAAAAACAAAAACGCTTCATAAATCCTAGACTAAATGTAATTCATGTTTTAGTGCGCATTAAGAATCTTTTTCAAAACATGGTTCATACTCACCAGAACTCTCCATTTTCGCTATCTAGATGTTGTTTGCGGTCCTCAACACTCACGTTGTTCCACAAGCATGACCTGAAAGAATGTAAAACATACATCAGAATAATGGATCATTTTGACAATGCAATAATCAAACAATTTCGCAATTTTTTTTTTTTTTTTGTTCTGAGAGTTGTTATCTTAAACTGCTACTATTGTGTGATATAAGATATGTTATAGTTTACTCAAGTATTTGGTAAAAGTGTTCTACAGTCTGCTTTAACATCTGAATCTGATCATTCTTATGAATAGCTTTAATAATATACTCTATCATTATTTTTTCTTTCACTAACATAACACATACAGAAGTTTTGAATGTTATTGTTATTAGTCTTAATAATAGATGCATTAAATTTGCTTATCATATCCTTATGACTATTTGGCTGTATTCTTGTATTACTCCAATTATTAAAGATGGTGACTTGATTCAACTCATCAGCTCATTATCACATATATCCCCATGTGATAATGATCTAATGAGTTGAAGAGTTTAATCAGACAAAGAAAATGTGCAGTGTTGGGGGTCCTTCAGGAGCAGGGGTGGGAAACACTGATTTAGATGATTTATATATGAAGAGTTCAGATGCAAAAGCCTCTAAGTGCCATTTGAAATTTTCTTCTAAAATTATCATTTTTATTAAGCTTGTATATTTAAGGTCAGTAATTTCACTTAAATGGCAATGAAGATTACCTATTAATTGTCATTTAAGTGAAATTACTGAACTTAAATACACAGGCTTGATAAAAATGGTCCTTCTAGAACAAAATTTCAAATGGCACTTGGAGGCTTTTGCATCTGAACTCTTCATATATATATATAAAACTAAATAATATGGGGTAAAAATAGGGTAAATAATAATTTGATCCCCTGCTGATTTTGTAAGTTTGACCACTTTCAAAGAAACGAATGGTCCATAATACAATAGGTTTATTTTAATGGATAGAGACAGAAAATCAACCAAAAAACACATTATATAAAGGTTTGATTAGCATTTGTTCGAGTGAAATAAACATTTGATCCAAGCAACCAGAAAGAATCCTGCCTCCCACAGATTATGTGATCATGTGGAACTGTTGTGCCTTGTTGTGTTTGTTTGTACGGATGTTTGTTTGACTGTAATTTTTTTACAGTCTATGCGGTATGGACTGCCTGTCTGTGTTTGACCTTGCCTGTAATTTGGATCACGTCTTTGCATTGCCCTGTTTAATAAATACTGCATTTGGATCCTCAACCTTGTCTCGAAGTAGTTCATGACAACTAAATAGTTTGTAATTTACTGGAAGTGTTAATTAATGGTTTGCTGGTCTTGTATATTATCTTGTGTGTTTTTTTTAGGTGTTTTGTGCATTGTATTTTAGGACACTCTTGAAAATGAGATGTGCATCTCAAGGGGTTTATCCAAAAGAATAACATTTGTTGCAAATAGGACATTTTAACAGATAAAGAGACTCTAAATGTCTAAATTGTGTGGTTAAATAAAATCTGTTCTTACCTGTCACTCCAGTCTCCATTCCACTCAAGGTCTCCCCATGGGTTGAACAATCTCACAAGCTTAACTGGCCCTTTACCACTCATGACCTGTTAGTTTTTTTTAAAAGATTTTTATATATAAATAGTATGAATTAGTAGTATGAAAATGTGGCGAATCTTTCTGATATTACCAGTACCTTTATTTTGTAACTTACCAGAATTCTGAAGTAAAGCATCAGTTTATTTAATGATTTGTGACATTTGAGCACTGAGCAGAACAAACACTAAGATTTTATGCAAAAAGGCCAAATCATGTAAAAACATGAAGTTGGCTGGTTTCCATTATCTTTTGTCCCTAAAATATTTACCTGAAAGGGTTAGTTCACCCAAAAATGAAAATTAAGTCATTAATTACTCACCCCCATGCTGTACCAACCCCGTAAGACCTTCGTTCATCTTCGGAACACAAATGAAGATATTTTTGATTAAATTTGAGAGCTGTATAACTACCACATTGGCTCCTAAGGGACTGCCTCTTGACGGCCCAGAAAGTCAATGAAGAAAATGTTTAAATATCCCAAGTGACTACCGTGGCTCAACTATATGTTTATCAAGCGACGCGAATACTTTTTGTGCGAAAAAACAAACAAAAATAACGAGTTTATTCGACTATTTCTTTTCTTCCTTGTAGGCCAGAAACGAGATTTCCTTAGATTTCCACGACGCATGCGCGAGAATTGCGATCTGAAGTAGTGTAAAGCAGATCGCAATTCTCGCGCATTTCTCGTTTCTGGCCTACAAGGAAGAAAAGAAATAGTCGAATAAACTCGTTATTTTTGTTTGTTTTTTCGCACAAAAAGTATTCGCGTCGCTTGATAAACATATAGTTGAGCCACGGTAGTCACTTGGGATATTTAAACATTTTCTTCATTGACTTTCTGGGCCGTCAAGAGGCAGTCCCTTAGGAGTCAATGTGGTAGTTATACAGCTCTCAAATTTAATCAAAAATATCTTCATTTGTGTTCCGAAGACGAACGAAGGTCTTACGGGGTTGGTACAGCATGGGGGGTGAGTAATTAATGACTTAATTTTCATTTTTGGGTGAACTAACCCTTTAAGACCTTATTTGAATCTGATGTGTGCTGCTGAGACTTGATTTTGTGCAGTCTTACCTGGTAAACCTTTGTCACAGTGTAAGCGTGGCCCAGAACAATGCCAGTTGGCAATTGTTCCTCATTCCGATTCTGTGGAAACAGAAAAATTATCAGAAGACAGATGATGTGGTATAAAAGTCATTGCTTAAACGGTGCTGTAAGCTTTTTTTCTTTTTTTTTGGAATCCCAGAAATTAAAATGTCTCTGTAAAATATAAGGTTTTTAATTTATTTTTTACCCCAGGTGGAGTTTCACAACCCATAAGGACTTCTGACTGGAACGCACGGTACATTATCTCCCACAAATTAGATGGAGCCCTTTTCAGTTCATAGTGCATATGAACCCCACCGGTGAAGTCAATGAGGGCTTCAGATACCCGGCCACAGTGCATGTCAGCGTAGGAGCCGCACACCCTGTAACAGTCATTCAAACTCTAAATTGTACGCCGCAATGTAATAGACATAATTGTGATGACTCTAACTGGACACGAATCAGAGGTTGAATAACAGTCGTTCTTATATTCAATACAACAGCACTATTGCTTACATATACTTGAAATGATTTTTTATAAAGTCACTAAAAGATGTACAGGCACTTACTTTGCATATGCTTTCTCCAGCAAGGCTGGCCAGAACTCATTATATGTTTTTGATTGGACAAAAATCAGCTTCCCGTCGATTGTTGGCAGTTTGTCATCAATCACAACATCGTACCATTTCCCAAACCGCCAGAACTGTAAGTTTACATAAGCAAAACACTGAGTGAAAAACTAACAGGAAAAACTATTGGTTGGGGTTTCGATTCTGGAAAATATGATCAAAATAGAATTGAATATTGAAAATTATGGTATATAAAAAAGAGGAACTTACCCTGAAGTGAAATAAACCAGTATAATTGTTGCTGAATGATTGTCCGTATGGGACGACCTTTTGTAAAAGTTTGTTTTGAAATGTCAGAGCCCCAACAGAGGCCAGAAACCAGCAGTTTCCTGAAGAAAAAAAACCCTTATAAGCTAACTTGCTATTGCTATAGTGTCTCCAAAATGGCCAACCCGCGCTTTAAGTGTATAAAACAACAATATTGTGGTTACTCAGACATACCTATATTCCCTTGGGCGTAGTCAAACCTGGACACTGTGTCTACAATAAATTCAGCTTTAGGATGCAATTTCTGAAAGAAAATAAGAAAAATTTTCAGTATTTGACTTGTGATCAACTGATGCATTCTGTGAAAGGGATGTGATTGATAGTGGTTTTTAGTAGTGTCGTTTAATTTCTTTAAGTGTTTAGATTTTCATAGTCAGATCTTTGAGCTTTCCATAAAAATTGTAAAAGTTTACGCTTCTAATTAGGTGTGCAATATTATCAGAACACATTAAAGATGAAGTATAGATTACATACCGTTGGTCTCATCCACTTCACTCGGGCCATGACTTCTGGCTTCAGCAGCTCTTCACCAATGGCACGAGAGTCTGGCATGAAAAACTCATCAACAAATCTTTGGCTTGTCTTAAGACAGTAGTCTTGTAAAGAGTTGTAGTCCTGATCCATGAACTTCAAAGGATTTGTTTCAGAGCCCATGCCACCCTTCATGTTGCGGTCATCCATGACTTTTAGACACATGCCGTGTGGAACCGCTGGAGGAGGCATTTTGAAATCTGTCTGGATTTCTTTACTATTAAAAAGAGGAAATTACAATTATAATACAAAGATATTACATTTATTTATTAAAAGTTACCTTTGATTTTTCTGTGTTGTATCTTTTCCATTTTAGGCTTTTATCCAAACCACTTTCATTTCATTCAAAGTATACATTTTATCAAACTATTGTTAGCAAAATCCTCAACTGTTTATGCTGCTGGAATACAGATATAACACAAACACAGTATAATAAATCCTTACAGAACAACATCTATAGAAGTAAATGTACAGTAGGCCTAGTACTTCAATTTGAATATAGCTAATACAGACTAAAGACAATGTAATTAAATTCACACAAGTATACAATCCATAAAGTGTTTTTTTTAAATAAATTAGTTTGTAAACCAACAGACAGGTCTTCCCTTCCCATGAGAGTATTGAGCTTCGACTTATTGCATTACTGACATAAATAAGATGAATATGTACCTTCAGAGAAGCAATGAATTTTCAGCCAAGTGACTGGTAATCTTCTCCGTCTTTACACACTTTTGCCTTACTTCAAGCTTTTAAACACTTGTAGAAGCCCTGCCCCATTTCCAGTGTATGTGTCTATAACAAAGAATTGATTGACAGAAACTCATCTGAATCTTTGTCATTATAAAATACTGACATATACATATTTGTCAAAGGACAAAACGAAGGTCCACATGTTTCACATTAGTAACTTAAGTGACTATTGTTATTATTTTCTAGGAGGAAAGTTTGGGTGCATGCTTATTTCTGTGCATGATATTATAAAATACATGCTGCTTTTTAGACACTCGATCACAGAAACCAATTTTGTATTTGTAATTAATATTTTTATGATACATTTTTAATGAGGAGTATAAAATATATAAATTATGACCATATAACTAAGTTAGAGTAGCCAATAAAACATTTCTTGATAAATAAACACCCATGCCCGCCAGGTATGTAGCCTATATAAACACTTGTGCCAATACAGTATTTATGCAAATGAAAACCAGACAAGTCAGATCAAGTCCTGCCACTGTACAACGAGAGGAGTATTTTGATAGTGCCAAACTATAAGAATGTGCAATCACTTTGAATCTGTGAGGTTACTTTGGGGAAAAAAATTTTTGTTTATTTGGAAGGAATGAAACATTTAGGCAGGCTTATGTTTTAAATTATGTTTAAGTCATTAAGTCATATTTAAGTCATATAAGTATGGAAGCTTGTTTCCGCCACTGAATAAAAAAATAAAATAAATAATTGCGACTTTTTATCTCACAATTCTGACTTTTTTTCTCACAATTGCGAGATAAAAAGTCCGAATTGCGTGATATAAAGTCGCAATTGCGAGTTATAAAGTCAGAATTGCGAGATATAAAGTCAGAATTGCGTGATATAAAGTCGCAATTGCGAGATAAAAAGTCAGAATTGCGAGATATAAAGTCGCAATTGCGAGTTATAAAGTCAGAATTGCGAGATAAAAAGTCAGAATTGCGTGATATAAAGTCGCAATTGCGAGTTATAAAGTCAGAATTGCGAGACATAAAGTCAGAATTGCGTGATATAAAGTCGCAATGCGAGTTATAAAGTCAGAATTGCGTGATATAAAGTCGCAATTGCGAGTTTTAAAGTCAGAATTGCATGATATAAAGTCAGAATTGTGAGATTTAAACTCTTCTGATGGGGGAAAAAGAATTGGCCTAATAAGTCGCAATTGCGAGTTTATATCTCACAATTCTGAGAAAAGATGTCAGAATTTCGACATATAAACTCGCAATTATGTGTTATAAAGTCAGAACTGCGAGATGTAAACTCGCAATTGTGAGAAAAAAAGTCACACTTCTGTCTTTTTTTCTCAGAATTGCGACTTTATATCTCACAATTCTGACTTTTTATCACGCAATTCTGACTTTATATCTCGCAATTCTGACTTTATAACACACAATTCTGACTTTATAACTCGCAATTGCGACTTTATATCACGCAATTCTGAGAAATAAAGTCAGAATTGTGAGATATAAACTCGCAATTGTGAGAAAAAAAGTCAGAATTGTGAGAAAAAAAGTCAGAATTGTAAGATAAAAAGTCACAATTCTTTATAATATTTTTTATTCAATGGCGGAAACAAGCTTCCATATATAAGTCATCACAATAGGTAGATGTGTTAATGTTGGCTATAATAACCACAAAAGAGTCATGTGGACTTGTGTCCCAAAGCAAGATGATTAGTTGGTTTTGTTTTATTAACGAGACCCTCCGAGTAAGACCACTCAAAAGTTCAATTAATAATATTCAAAAATAGAATTTCTATTTCTTAGGAAATTCTGGGCACTGCACCGCTGCTATACATGAATTTCTGATGGTAAGCCAACAATCAGTTATGATTTATCAAACATTCTATGACTGGCTAAAGAGAAAAAGAAAAAATGCTCAGTGTACAAAGTATGTGAATTATTTACAATTGATAAACATATTTAGGCTAAATTGGTTTTAGCCTAATTTCTTGATCACTCCAGCCAGGTATGTATATAAAATACGTGCATCTATACACTATATGCAAATGCAAACCAGTCAAGTCAAAACAAGTCCTGCCACTGTACAACGTGATGAGTATTTTGATAGCCCCAAACTATAAGAATGTGCAATCACTTTGAATCTGTGAGGGTACTTTAAGGAAAATATATTTTATAAGCTTTACAACCGTTTGTTTTTTGTGTGTGTGTTTTTTTTGTTTTGTTTTTTTTTTCCATTTGGATGGTATGAACCATGTATATGTAGCTATTTTCAAAGAGACAATAAGCAGAAGTATTACATGGACATGTGGCCTACAAATAAAAGGTTGGACTGGTTTCCCAAAGCAAGTTGATCAGTCATAGTGTCACAAACAATCATTCATTCATTCTTATAGGTTACGTCCGGATACATTTGAAAACGGTGTTTTCGTTTAAAAACGCTCTCCGTCCACACGTTTTCAAGCATTTTCCATGGCATTTTCTAGCATTTTCCGACGTTTCAGGAACCTTCTGAATTCACTTTACTGCGCATGCGTGAAACTTCACAAAAGCTCACGTGAGATGATACATATGGGAAAATAAAGTTATCGCACAATCCTGTTAGAGAAAACTAAACTGCTAGAAACAGGATAATTTTATTTAGCAAAATAAAATATCTCACCCATCACTGATGCGTGCAGGTCGCATTCAGTCTAGATGTTTGGTCTAAAACGCAACTGCTCTTCTGTTTTCCCGCAGGACAGCAAATGGGAATACATTATCTGTCATCTTTGCAGTACTGTGCTATGAAGAACGTGCAAAATAACACATTTTAGCAACAGTGTAAAACTGAATAGCACATAACAGGCACAATACCGATAAACATGAATATCTATTGGTACAACATGGATCACACGACTAAAACTCGTTTTCAGATAGCCTACCTCCAGCTTCACTGTCCACACTACAAAAGATAACCAAAATAGCCTAAATTTTCGTTTACTTAAAACGGCGTCTCAGTGTGGACGGAAGGCCAAAACGGAGAGAAAAATATAGGCCTACGATTTCAAACGTGGACATGGCCATAGTTTGTTTTCACTCGTTTCCTGTCTTCCTTTGTTCCGTTTTTCTGCCTCTCTTTAATTGTCACGGTAAATCGTTTAATTAGCACAGGTGTTTATCATTATTATATTAATTTGGCTTGTACGTATTAAGTTGCAGTCAGCGTTGAGTTGTTCACTCTACAATTAGTTGTATTTCTTCGTCACCATTTTTTTGCATTGCCTTCTGAGTTTGCCGTGAAAGATTTTTAACCTAATCCTCTTCATCATCGTCTGCTTACTGCAACTGTGTGTGTGTGTGTGTGTGTGTGTGTGTGTGTGTGTGTGACACATAGTAGCATGTAGGTTAAAATGTACTCTTTTTTTTAAGAGACCCTCAGAGAGAGTAAAACCACTGAAAGTTATTGTTTGTTCGTAGAATTCCAAGAATAAAATGTATATATTTTTTAGAAAATTCTGGGCGCTGCACCGCTGCTATACGGGCCCTTCTACATTGGTTCAAAGTCAGACTTGGAAACGTCTTGAAAAAAATTAAAGTTTTGTTTCTATAAAAACTGTATAAAATATCCGAGGTACACATTTCTAGTAATTGTGCAGATAATTATCATATTTTATTTTCAGAAAGTTTGGGAATATTTTTCCTCTCCCCAAATTTGTCACTACCAAAACCCAATAATACATAATTTAGTAATAAGGCTAACAGAGCCTATAAGACATTTCTTGATAAATGATCACTCATGCCAGCCAAGTATGTATAAACACTACTATATGCAAATGAAAACCAGTCAAGTCAGATCAAGTCCTGCCACTGTACAACAAGAGGAGTATTTTGATAGTGCCAAACTATAAGAATGTGCAATCACTTTGAATCTGTGAGGTTACATAAGGTAAATATCTTTTATAAGCTTTACAACCATCTGTTTTTTTTTCCACTATAAAGAACCTATTGTGGAATGAGACGGTTCTGTTGATGTTAAAGGTTCTTCATGGAACCACTGATGCCAATAAAAAACTTTATTTTTAAGAGTGAAGAGTAACGAGACAATAGATCAAGTGAATCCTTTACATTGTGACCCTATAGCTCATAGGGATAGTTCACCCAAAAATAAAAATTCTGTCATCATTTACTTATGCTCAATTTGTCCCAAACCTGTACGAAGGTTGTCTTTTTTGCAGAACACAACTGAAAATATTTTGAAGAATGTCATAACAGTTGATGGACCCCTTTGACTAGCATAGTATGTTTTTCCATACTGTGAAAGTTACTAATTCGATAGCGTATTTCTGGGTACTAAAAGTGCTTCACAAATGAAAGGGGTAATCTCCTCAATCACCACCAATGTGCAGCATCCCCCTGGATGATGTGACGGCAGCCATATTGTGCCAGAACGCCCACCACACCCCAGCTTACTGATGGAGAGGACGCAGAGTGATGAAGTCGATTAGTATATGGGCCGGCGGCCGGGGATGATAAGGACGCCATGATGGGCAAATTTGGCCAGGATGCCGAGGTTAAACCCCTACTCTTTTCCGAAGGACATCCTGGGAAGTCCGGAGCTCGATTTAACATCTCATCTGAAGGATGGGTTATGGGGCCATCAACTATCTGGTTACCCATATTCTTCAAAATATCTTATTTTGTGTTCAGCAGAAAGAAAGTCATGCAGAATCTGAACAACTCAAGGGTGAGTAAATAATAACAGAATTTTCATTTTTGGTTATTTGACCCTAGCAACACAGGGTTGGTTCAATTGTCATATTTTTAACAATGACAGCAATAGCACAAGGTTTCAAAACCAAAGCAAACAATCTAACAACAGTGACTCCGGGTGGTCAACATGAGAAATAATACATCCATAAATCACTTTTCAAACAGACAGTTAATACAGTTATTTTTGCACAAATTGCAGCATTACAAACACAATTGGACAATGTGAAATGTGTATATCAAATAATAATTGTAAGAAAAGCAAAAGCATTTTAATTATTTGAGGAATAATAAGTGACTAGCATCACAATTTGTTTGTGTTAATATATTATGAAATAATATACATTATTAAAAATAAAAAATAATGTAAAATGAAATAAAACCATTTTTTAGACTTCCCAAACCACTGATCTGTTCTTGCGTTTGATGGCAAACCTCCTGGCAAAAAGACGTTCGTTCACGAGTACATGGTGAGTCCAATCCACTAAAACAGATGCACAGAAATTGGTTGTGAATGTATTGAATGGGGGGAAAAAATTACAAAGAAAATCAAACAGATTTTTCTTTTTAAACACTTGCAGAGATAAGAAAAAAAATGATGTTTACATCAGGATTACCTCACTCTCATTAAGAGTTATCTTCCCACCTTCACAGAGTCTCTGGAATATTCCTGATGAAGAAAATAAAGGCTGTTAAAATGTAATAGTAATAATAATAAATACTCAGGGTGTTCAGCTCAAACTATTTCAGGAGCATGAAAGGGTCAAACCAAACATTCTTTACAAGTTTGTGTGACCCAACTCTTGATTGCTTACCCTGACGTTTTATTTATTTATTTATTTATTTATTTATTTTTAAGTCCTGAACACCAAATTAGGGCAGCACACGGTGGCTCAGAGGATTTCTGTCTGGACTTTGGTTAAATTGGAAAGTTTAAAATGACCCATAGATGTTACAGTGAGAGTGTGAATGTGAGTGTTTGTACTGGGAAAGGCTCCAGCTTTCTGTAGAAGGAAACCAGAGAGAGAGAGAGAACATCAAATTGTCTTTCTGTCTAGTGTTACTCACTAGCCATGCAGTTCAAACGCATGACAAGGCAAATGAAACCCTCCAGAGAGATCTGTTCTGAAGCACCACCATACCGCACAACCATGAGACTCAGGATGTCTTCATTTAGATGCAAGCCTAGGGCACAAGAACCATCACATAAATACAGGATCTATACAATGTGTGAATGAAAATATTATATCATAATATCTGTTTTATATTTTAGGGGTCACTGGGCAGCTATTGTTGTTTAATCCAATTTTGGGTCAAATATGGACAAACTCAAACATTGGGTTAAAAATTTAATTTAAAAATGTAACCCAATGGCTGGGTTTGTCCATTTTTGACCCAAAATTGGGTTAAAATAACCCAGCATTTTTTAGAGTGCATGTTGAAATCCTCCTGTCAATCCTAAAGATGAAGGGCATCTTGGGATCCGCTCTCCAATGGTTAAAGTCTTACCTCTCAGATAGGTCCTTAGGGTGTCGTGGAGGGCTGTGGCATCTAAGACCCAACATCTAGCTACTGGGGTGCCTCAGGGCTCAGTGCTTGGACCACTTCTCTTTTCCATCTACATGACGTCACTAGGATCTGTGATTCAAAAACATGGCTTTTCCTGTCACTGCTATGCTGATGACACACAACTCTACCTCTTATTCCAGCCTGACGATCCCATGGTTGCAGCTTGTATCTCAGCCTATCTGGCAGACATCTCTGGCCCGATGAAGTCAAGTATATTTATAGGTTTTCACGATATAGATTGCATCAAAGCAGCTTCACAGTATCAACACTGAAGGAAGGACCTTTCTGAAATGAAGGACCACCACCTTCAACTAAATCTTGCGAAGACAGAGCTACTTGTGGCACATCACATCTTCTCCATTCAGCTATAGGCACAAGAAAATCTTTCTCTGTCCTTTCTGGATAAAAAACACATATTTAAAAAAAACAGTGTAATAAAGCACATGACTGTAAACATTTCAGTGTATAAAGTAAATTTTCTAGTATTCCAAGCATAAATAAGTACTCAAATGTTGAATATTGTAAACTTATAGTCAATGTCTCAGTCCTTCATGTTACTCACTGAATGTTTATCTCATTTTTGCACAGAATGGTCAGGATGAATTCTGCGTTCTTGTTAGGCATGTAAGTGGATGGCACGATGAGATACTCTCCTGGCTCCAGTCTGAATAGTTTCATCACTTGTCTTGCATCCTGAAAAGCCCCGCTTGTTGCCACGGGCTTTCTGCTATAGAAAAAGCTTGATCCAAACTTTCCCTCAAATCTCATCTAAAGGATAATTAGACAAAAAAAAAAAATGTGTCAGAAAGGTATGACAGCTTATGTAATATGTATTAAAAACTGATTAAATACAAATTTTACTTGCCTCGGGTGGAACCTGTAAAAGTTCAAAACAAAAATGAATGTTACACTCTGAGCACAAAGGCATCATTGTACAACCATATGCATTGCCTTTGCAGGTTTGTTTATGTTTTTTTTATTTTTTTGTGAATACTGACCGCAAACACGCAGAAGCCGATGCCATGGTGTGAAGCAAGGCGTCTGTTTCTCTTGTCAGGTTTCTGTATGAGGGACACCAGAACATTGCTCTGGCCCTGGTCACAGGCCGTATCCATCTCATTAATCTTCAGCCAAAACTGGGGGTTGGAAAAGAAGGTGTCTACAAATACAGGACATGGTGTTAGAAGCAGATTTACATTGATGACTAGTAGCTTTATAATCATAACTAGAATGTACATTTCCTGAAGAAAATGTGAGTAGTGTTTGCAGTGGCAAAAATCGCCAATCGGTTGCTAGGAGCAGTTAGCTAGTCTTTAGCAAGATAACAAAATTAGCATGTTACTAGCATGATTTGCAGGATTGGCATGTTGCTAGCATGATTAACATGTTGCTAGATTAATGCCAGCTTGATTATGACGTCTGCATGTTTCGCAATATCCTAGCATGATTACCATGTTACTAGCATGACGATTAGCATTATTCTACCAAGATTAGCATGTTTTTAGCAAGATGCTAGCAAGAATAGCATGTTTCTAGAATGATTCTAGTAGGATTGTCCTGATGCTAGCATGACGCTTGCACATTTTTACTCGTTCTTATAATGTTTAACCCCAAGCTAATTGCAATTATCATGTAGCTTTTCACAGCTAGCATGTGTAACATGTTGGAAGTCCTGTTTGCTAGCATGAGTCAAAAGAGCCAACCCCAATCTCTATATGATGTTCTGATGCAGAGATATACAGTTGGTCTTGCAAAAAATTTGCTAGGGTACTTGCTAGCAAGTGGCTTTAAGCAGCTGCCAATGATGATACTCCAAAGGCTGCTTGTCAGTATGAATGATATAAACCAACTCCCATGCCTCTATATGACATTCAGAATGGAAGATATCCATCTTTGGATTTGAGTTGCTAGGGCGTGGCCAGGGAGTGTTGAAGGTGTCTCAATGGGGACACTTTGGGAAGCTCATGTCCCCCAGGGGTGCACCTTTTACCCCATTGTGAATTATGTTCATACAGAGCCTGTCAGCCTCTTCAAATGTGCTAAATTACACTTTTCTGCTAAATAAGTTTGAGAAATAACAATAACTTTGCTTTTGGCACCACTTATGAATGAAAAGCACCTGAGTGATTCATGCAACCTCCAGCTGTACTCCCAGGAACCCAGCTGCCATGGTGGACCTTGGAAATCCACTGACATGCAGACTTTTCTTCCAAAAAATCAGGACAGGAACTGCAGATATCCATGTTGTCAAATATTTTAAGGAAATCATTCATTGACATCCTGCAACAACAACAAAAACCCGGCTTCATATGTAAATAATAGACTAAATTCATGTTTTAGTACGCGTTAAGAATCTTTTTCAAAACATGTTTCATACCACAACTCTCCATTTTTGTCCTGAAGATGTTGTTTGCGGTCCTCATCACTCACTGTGTTCCACAAAGGTGAGCTGAAAGAATTATGTAAAACATACATCAGAATTATGTATCATTTTGACTGTGCAATAATTAAACAAGAACTGCAAAAAAGAACTACTTGTTAAAAAATTTCACTATTAGTTAGTTATGTTAAAATGCTACTGTTGTGTGATTTGATTCATGATTCCCTATCTATTGCTATACATTTTATTTTAAAAAATATACGAATATGTTTGAATAGCTTCAATAATCTACTATTATTATACAATTATATAGTATTATTTTCTTTTCCTAAAATACCACCTACAGAATTTTTGAATGTAATTGTTCAGATCAGTCTTAATAATACATTAAATCTGCTACGCATATCTTCATGTATCCACTGGCTGATCCATTGACTGTCTGAAGTGTTCTTGTATTACTCCAATTTATAAAGAAGGTGACATTCTTGATCCACATAATTATAGACCTATATCAATAATTTGTGTTATTGTTTTAAGTATTTGAACAATTCATTTCTCTGTTATCAAAGTACCTAGAAAATAATACATGTTTATTTTCTTCAAATGCAGAAAAACTTCATAAAACGTATACTAAACTAAACAAATCCATTGTTGGCAAAATGTCTATGATAGCCTTTATGTATCTAACCTATGTGTTGCACATTGATTAGGTATACTTTGCTATTCTATAAATATAGGCCTAATAAGTTACATTATAATATGCAATATAATATGGCAATACAATTATAGCATATGTTGCCCTTTTTTTAGGTGTTTTATGCATTGTATTTTAGGACCCTCTTGAAAATGAGATGTGAATCTCAACGGCTTTATCCAAAAGAATAACATTTGTTGCAAATAGGACATTTTAACAACAGATAAAGAGACTCTAAATTGTGTGGTTAAATCAAATTAATTCTTACTTGTCACTCCAGTCTCCATTCCACTCAACGCCTCCCCATGGGTTGTACAATCTCACAAGCTGAACTGGATATTTACCACTCATGACCTGTTCATTTGTGTTTAAATATTTTTATGAATTAGTAGTATGAAAATGTGGCAAAAAAGCAGAAAGATTGAGAAACACTAAGATTTATGCAAAAAGGCCAAATCATGTACAGACATGTAAAGCATGGGTGAGTATCAAGTTGTTTTGCTTCCATTTTCTTTTGTCCCTAAAATATTTATCTCAAGACCTTATTTGAATCTGATGCGTGCTGAGACCTGATTTTGTGCAGTCTTACCTGGTAAACCTTTGTCACAGTGTAAGCGTGGCCCAGAACAATGCCATTTGGTAATCGTTCCTCATTCCGATTCTGTGGAAACAGAAAAATTATCAGAAGACAGATGATGTGGTGTAAACGCAGAATTAAGAAGAAATTAAAATGTCTCTGTAAAATATAGGGTTTTTAATTTATTTTTTACCCCAGGTGGAGTTTCACAACCCATAAGGACTTCTGACTGGAACGCACGGTACATTATCTCCCACAAATTAGATGGAGCCGTTTTCAGTTCATAGTGCATATGAACCCCACCGGTGAAGTCAATGAGGGCTTCAGATACCCGGCCACAGTGCATGTCAGCGTAGGATCCGCACACCCTGTAACGGTCATTCAAACTCTAAATTGTATGCCGCAATGTAATAGACACAAATATGATGACTCTAACTGGACACGAATCAGAGGTTGAATTACAGTCGTTCTTATATTCAATACAACAGCACTATTGCTTACATATACTGGAAATTATTTTTTATAAAGTCACTAAAAGATGTACAGGCACTTACTTTGCATATGCTTTCTCCAGCAAGGCTGGCCAGAACTCATTATATGTTTTTGATTGGACAAAAATCAGCTTTCCGTTGATTGTTGGCAGTTTGTCATCAATTACAACATCGTACCATTTCCCAAACCGCCAGAACTGTAAGTTTAAGCAAACAGAACACTGAGTGAAAAACTAAAAAAAATGCTTTGGGTTTCGATTCTGAATAATACGATCAAAATAGAATTAAATATTAAAAATGATGGCATGAAATGAGAGGAACTTACCCTGAAGTGAAATAAACCAGTATAATTGTGGCTGAATGATTGTCTGTCTGGGACGACCTTTTGTAAAAATTTCTTTTGAAATGTCAGAGCCCCAACAGAGGCCAGAAACCAGCAGTTTCCTGAAGAAGAAGAAGAAAAAAAAACAATTATTGGAACAGTAAATTTGATAGGATATCTTTCATATTCCACAACTCATTTCTGTTTTTTTTAACTAGGATATAGGGATGTTCATGAATCTTTTCAAATATAATAAGTCTTTAAGTGTGTCTTTATAGATGTGTTATTCTGTATTTTAGGAAAGACAAATAACATTGTCTCTTTTTTTTAATTAGACAGCAGTATATTTACCACATCACACAAATTGACAAATATGTTTTCAATATTATTGGGATAAATTGTAAACAAATTATATAAAACTATACTGTAAAATTATGTTTAATCCGATGCAATTTTGTCATGAGGGTATTAGGATGATGCATGCCAAGTTTTGTGCAAATTGAATGAACCAAAAAATAGGTTTTCCAAAAACATTCAATATGGCGGAAAAATTTCCCTGCGGGCAAACAAAATCTGATGTATGGTTCTTGGAGCTTACAAGGATTTGAAAGGGGAAAGATATGTAAAACTAAAATGCACTTATTATAACACCACCAAGTGTGTTGCTCAGATGGCAGAAAAAGAATAATATGCAAATCTTTACAAATACAAAAAGGTTACTTGTCTTAAACATAGGCTATCTTTTATTTACACAAAGCAGGTCGCTTTTATCTCAATAGCCTCTCTAATCTATTATTGGAAAAATAATCTTGGCTGACTGTATTGATGGATGTCTACATTGCATAGGTCATCGTACTGAACACTATTTTGCTCATGATGCCACTAGGTGGCAGTAGGTGCACACTAGAATTTACTGAGTTAGGCAACTAGGGTAGGCAACTTTCTTTTTATAGACCATTTCACAAGATGTAAACAAGACTGGTCCAGAAGCACTTCCTGTTTCAATTTGTAACTGTTTTCTTTATTTCACATGTAAAGAAAACATCTTAAAGATGTTTGTTTAACTTTTTGATTCAGTTTTAAATGTTCTGTTGGTTGTATTTTATCCCAGCTTTTATGTAGTGTTAAAAAACTGAAACAGGAAGTGCTTCTGGACCAGTGTTTACATCTTGTGAATGGTTGAAAGTCTCTTCTCGTCTTGATAGCAATCAATAATTGAAGTGGTCTACGTTTAAAAATGTACATAGCCTATCTTCAGTGGAAGTCTCTGGACTAAAGAAATGCACCTCCAATCATTGCATTCGGTTCGCGTGCAATGATGGGATGACCTTCCTGCCTGCATCATCAGCGCGTTTCATAAGGCTATGCTTCAGAGTTGTATCAGACAGCCAAAAGACTGCAAACAAACAGCGGTCGCCTTTAACAGTTCCTTCTGAGCCAAAACAATGAGTTTACGCTGCATAATTACCAATGGCAATCCGCGACGTTCACGTCTACAGGCTCGGATTTTTGTGTTTCTTTGGCAACACAACGCTGAAATGTATTTGCTTCAGTCGGTTGGTACAAGTAAGAACTCTGTATGTTGTTTACTTTACATAATTATAGTGTTATGTGCTTTAAGGCGTGAGGAAATTGCTGTCTCATGACAGTTTTGAAGGAGGCGTGGCTTTCGAGAAGCTCTGAAGGGAGGGCGGGATGCTTTCAAAGCTAACTTGCTATTGCTATAGTGTCTCCAAAACTGCCTACCCACACTTTAAGTGTATAAAACGACAATATTGTGGTTACTCAGACATACCTATATTCCCTTGGGCATAGTCAAACCTGGACACTGTGTCTACAATAAATTCAGCTTCTGGATACAATTTCTGAAAGAAAATAAGAAACGTTTTCAGTATTTGACTTGTGATCAACTGATGCATTCTGTGAAAGGGATGTGATTGATAGTGGTTTTTAGTAGTGTCGTTTAATTTCTTTAAAGTGTTTAGTTTGTCATAGTCAGATCTTTTAGCTTTCAATAAAAATTGTGAATGTTTACACCAGGGCCGTGCAGAGACCTCTGGAAGGGCAGGTGCTCAAAGTATAAAATGGGGCACATGGAAACAAGGCTTTATAGGGCTGTGCTCAAAATATCAATACAGTAATATATCAATACAGATGATTCTGCATCGATACAGCAGCAAATGCATTGATGCAGTTTTGAAAAAGAAACAGAACAGAAAAGACAATTTTAAAGTTTAAAATGTAAAAAAATAATTTATATATATATATATATATATATAATTTATATATTTATATATAACTCTGGGATTAGAAACTGAAGTATCTTA
Source organism: Pimephales promelas (assembly GCF_016745375.1). The sequence goes on from NW_024121666.1 coordinate 74,867, forward strand.
AGTTGTCCCAACCTGATGGCTTTTTCTTCTCTGTTATACAGAATAATAAAGAACAACTGTTATAGTGAACTGTATAGGACAAAATCAACCTGGCCCATGTTTCGTGCAGTACAGTATAGTTTTATTTAATGGCATATCAGCATCTGTGGCTATTTTCATGGCAAAAACGGATTTACAAAAATACAAGAGTTACATTTTATACAATGAAAATAAAAACAAAGCAAACAGAAACATCAATTAATACTTTACAAGATTTTTAACATTAATGTGATGCCTGTTATGGTTAATTCTTACTTAAGTCCTTAAGTGAGTTTGCTGCCTTTGCTGTTGATGTTGTTACTGCTGCTGCTGATACTGCTGGAGTTGATCTAAGACGGTTTAATCAGCTAATAACCTATATTTCTGTTTATTTTAATGTCTACAATTTTTATGTGACCATGACAAGATGTAAAGAATGCTGACAGTGTTTGGAACTGGCTCACTAGTTCACTGACCTGCTAAAGCTACAGATTCTACCCAGGCTGCTATAGTATAATAATACAATAATAGAATAGTAACGTAACAGGGCAGATGTTCACACAGGCTTCTGCACACAAAACATAAGATACTAACTGGTAAGCCTATGTGATAACTTACCAGAGTTGTGATAATAATTTTTATGTGAAAATATTTTTTTAAATAAATACTGTAATAATAATAATAGTTTAAAGTACAAATAATAGTTTTTAGTCAAATAACACCACTCCACGCCCATGAAACTTTTCTCCCTCAAACAGCAAGCTAACGTTACTTCTACAGCCTAACGTTACACACAGCAATACAAACAACATCTCTCTGCATGCTCTCTTCACGTCGTTCTAGTAAAATAATTATAATAAGTAAACAAACATCAAAATCACTTCGCTGAGAATAGAACACAACTTACCAGCAGCCGCAAGAGTTGAAGATATTCTCTGGGAATGCGCGATTGCGCGTAGCCGCGCGAAATTAAAAAATGCGCGTGCAGCGTGAGGAATCAGGTGAAAGGTCATCATGTGGGTCATTTTATTTACAGCTAAATTATTATTCATTAATTTTACTACTAGTTAGATGGGGCAGGCATCCACAAAAGTGCCTTTAAATACAAAAAAAAGGAGAGGAAATTTTGTCTTGACAAAAGGGCACTTTGGGCACCAAGGGGCAAAAGGGCAGGTGCTCGAGCACCCAACGCCCCCCCCTCTGCACGTGCCTGCACACAGCAATACAAACAACATCTCTCTGCATGCTCTCTTCACGTCGTTCTAGTAAAATAATTATAATAAGTAAACAAACATCAAAATCACTTCGCTGAGAATAGAACACAACTTACCAGCAGCCGCAAGAGTTGAAGATATCCTCTGGGAATGCGCGATTGCGCGTAGCCGCGCGAAATTAAAAAATGCGCGTGCAGCGTGAGGAATCAGGTGAAAGGTCATCATGTGGGTCATTTTATTTACAGCTAAATTATTATTCATTAATTTTACTACTAGTTAGATGGGGCAGGCATCCACAAAAGTGCCTTTAAATACAAAAAAAAGGAGAGGAAATTTTGTCTTGACAAAAGGGCACTTTGGGCACCAAGGGGCAAAAGGGCAGGTGCTCGAGCACCCAACGCCCCCCCCTCTGCACGTGCCTGGTTTACACTTCTTATTATGTGCAATATTATCAGAATACTTTAAAGATGAAGTATAGATTACATACAGTTGGTCTTATCCACTTCACTCGGGCCATGACTTCTGGCTCCAGCAGCTCTTCACCAATGGCACGAGAGTCTGGCATGAAAAACTCATCAACAAATTTCTGTCTTGTCTTAAGACAGTAGTCTTGTAAAGAGTTGTAGTCCTGATCCATGAACTTCAAAGGATTTGTTTCAGAGCCCATGCCACCCTTCATGTTGCGGTCATCCATGACTTTTAGACACATGCCGTGTGGAACCGCTGGAGGAGGCATTTTGAAATCTGTCTGGATTTCTTTACTATTAAAAAGAGGAAATTACAACGATAATACAAAGATATTACATTTCTTTAATAAAGGTTACCTTTGATTTTTCTGTGTTGTATCTTTTCCATTTTAGGCTTTTATCCAAACCACTTTCATTTCATTAAAGTATACATTTTATCAAACTATTTTAGCACAATACTCAACTGCTGGAATACAGATATAACACAGACACAGTATAATAAATCCTTACAGAACAACATCCGCAGAAGTAAATATGCAGATAGGCCTATACTTTATTTTGCATATGATACAGTCCATAAAGTGTTTTTTTTTTAATATAAATTAGTTTGTAAACCAACAGATAGGTCTTCCTTTCCTATGAGAGTATTGAGCTTCGACTTATTGCATTACTGACATAAATAAGATGAATATGTACCTTCAGAGAAGCAATGAATTTTCAACCAAGTGACTGGTAATCTTCTCCGTCTTCACACACTTTTGCCTTACTTCAAGCTTTTAAACACTTGTTGAAGCCCTGCCCAATTTCCAGTGTATGTGTCTATAACAAAGAATTGATTGACAGAAACTCATCTGAATCTTTGTCATTATAAGACACTGACATCCTAAACATTTCACATTAGCAAGTTATTATTGTTATTATTATTCTTCTAGAAGGAAAGATGGTTGGCATGGTTTATTTCTGTGCATAATATTATAAAATACATTGTGCTTTTTTAGACACTCTATTACAGTTTAGTTTTGTTTTATGGTATGAGGTTATGTAAGGCCTCCAAAAATGCATTCAGTGCAACAGAAACCAGTTTATCCTGCCTGGACTTGCTTTGAATGTAGAACTGATCATTATATGGTTCATCATTATACTGATCATGAATTACATTTATATCAAATTGAAATTAATATATGTAAAATTATATATTTAATGATGAGTTTAAAATGTATAAATTCTGGCTATAGTAAGACATTTCTTGATAAATGATCACTCATACCAGGCAGGTATGTTAGGTATTTAAATCATTGTGTCAATACACTATATGCAAATGAAAACCAGTCAAGTCAGATTAAGTCCTGCCACTGTACAACGAGAGGAGTAGTTTGATTGTGCCAAACTACAGTAGTCAACATCTGAAGTGGATCAAAAAAGTTATTCAAAGTTGTCCCAAGACAAGAATGGGTAGTGTTCAAAATTCATGAATAATTTTGATAAAATGTTTTGACTTCAAATTCAAATGTTGACTTCTGTAGAAGAAACAGAAAGGCAAATATCTTTTAAGCAGATGTGATTGGTTAAGGTAAAAACTGATATTCACAGCCGTCGTGTCACCAGTTCTCCACTAGAGTTCACTGACACTAAATTAGTGAATTTCATTCCCAATTCCCATCTTCACCTGTAATCATTTAACATCTTCATGATAATGTAGGACTAGTAGTAACTCAATCTGACTACGCCATCCCCTAATGAAGGCAGGAGGAACTACAATATTAGAATCAATAAACACAAAATGTATAATATTAATATTAATACGTCTTTTAGGCTATTATGCTGAGTTGGGATAGTCTTTTCTTTCCTGTTGTGATGTAGGCTTTGGCTATATCAAAGTGATTGTTTCTCGAACAAGAAAAAATGTAGGCCGGGACTTGATTTTGTCCATTGGAAACTGATTGGAACATCAATTTCAATTTCAAGGTGACTTGTTTTGTTTATTGATAGGCTAATAAGTCTTGCAGAAATTCAACAATATATTTTGAATTCAATATGTATGCTATTTGCTACTCCCTGTATTGTTTTAGTCTTTTGCACCAGTGAAAATGTGTGATAAGGGTATTATACAAAAAAAAAAAAAAAGTTTCAAACAACAAACAGAGATCCCTGATAAGAGAATATGCTACAGAGGAAGGAAGCTGTCTGTTTACAAGTCAGAGCTCATGGGACGGACGGACAGCAGATGTTTCTTTGTCTATGGTGGTTTTCTAATTTTAAAAAAGAGTGAGGGATATTTGGGGAGAGACAATGCATTGATATTTGTACTGAAATGGAATATTAATACTTTGATAGAGTTAATTATGATTATGAGTATGGGCTCCATTGACATGACCCACTATAAGTATCCATGTCCATCCTTTTTAATAGATCATCGTTTTGATATGCTGTAAAAAAGTCCTTTGCATTTTTGATGAAGTTCCCTGCATTGAAGACAATGTTTTTCACTTGTTCCAATTGCAATTCCCAATGACAAAGAAAAAAAGCAACTTCACTTGCATGGCACGGGGTCTAAAGGGCACACTGGAATGGTGTCTTAGGTCATTTCCTCTCATTCAAATGGAGGCGCTGCCCCGCTCAACACAAACACAGGATGTGGTCCATGGCTAGATTTATCAGCAACAGGCAGGCAACAGACACAATGGCAAGATATGTTGTGTGTTTGTTTCTGTGTACAATTTAGGAAAGATCATAACCTTTGTGGCTGAGTATGCAGTTTGTATTAAATGTTAAATTCATACAGCACTTTAAGTGACTATTTTCGTTTAGTTACACAAAAATGTATAAAACAGTGCTTTTGTATGTTGGTTTCAAACACCTAGATCATAGCTAATATTTCTTAACTGTTTGGTGTTTTATCAATCGTTTTGTTTCGTATTTGTTTTTACTGCTGAATAAAAGGCTATTCATACCAAAATATCAGGACAAAATGTCAGTGTTTGTGCAATGAACTATATCTTTTTTCCAGAACTACAATTGTGGAAAAAAAAAAATATATATATACTGTATATATATATATATAAACGATTTATTAAAAAAAGTGTGAACTAGCCCTAGCCCTGGATGTTTTTTTCTCTGCTGCCTATACTATGTTAAACTCGAAAAATTAGAATATCGTGCAAAAGTTAATTTATTTCAGTAATTTAACTTAAAATGTGAAACTAATATATTCTATAGACTCATTACATGCTAAGTGAGATATTTCAAGCCTTTATTTGTTAGAATTGTGATGATTATGGCTTACAGCTTATATGAAAACCCCAATTAAAAATTAGAATATTGTGAAAAGGTTTTCAAGCTGTAAACCATAATCATCCAAATTATAACAAATACAGGCTTGAAATATCTCACTTTGCATGAAATGAGTTTATAATATATTAGTTTCACCTTTTAAGTTGAATTACTTAAATTAACTTTTGCACGATATTCTAATTTCACCTGGATCTCATTAGATCAGTAAAGTAATTCAGGTTGCACTTTATTTGATGGCATACAAGTATATAAGGTTTAAGATTAGGTTTAGGGGTAGGTTCAAGTTTAGCAAGTACATGAACAGGACTGTAAAATAAAGTGCTAATTAATTAAAAATGAAATAGAATTATGTTGGGGGGAAATGAAATAATGACAACATAATACACAACTTTTCTCTTTTTGATAACTTTCATTTGTGAATTATGATTAATGGAAAAAAAGATATGCATTTTGACAGGTTTCATCTACTCTCCCAGTTTTTTTGTCTCTCAGATTCAATTACAGTTGTCTGATCATGATTGTATTATTATTATTATTATCTTGATGACACAAGAACATCAAGATTTGTTTGCTTAAGCTTGATTTTCTTCAATGGACACTTGTAGGCTATGTTACTTATAATAATATTTCGTAAGGTGTGAATGTGATTCGTCATTAGAAACCATGACAGAATGAAACATGGATTTAAGTCTAATTCTAAAATTGCTCTGGTGTCACGTTGTTGAACTGCCATAGGTTGATACATCTGGGAAAGTAGTCAAAACAATAGGCTAAGTCAGTTGTTTTTTGTTGGCGTCAGGAACTCACCCTGGGTTTATTCACTAGGCTAAACAGGATGCATTAGTTTGAGTCTTGGGAATGCCTGAAGAACTCTTTGTCCATTCTCTGAGATTAACTGAATTTTTCTCCTCAAAGCGATAAGTATTTTAACATTAATGATAGTGGCGGGATGATGCGTGTACTGATTCTGATGTTGTCCTTTTTTATCGCTGACGGAACTGGCCGGGTGATCCCAACCTGCACAGCCGAGGCTTGCTTCACATTGCATTTGAAAGAAAAGGATTTTGAAAAAGCTTCTGATAACTGTGTCAATAATGGTGGCAATTTGGTTACTATGAGAAATGAAAATGAATTTCAGAGCGTTAAATCGGTCCTTCTGGCAGCAGAAGACATCAGCATCCTTAACTCTAAATTTTGGATCGGACTTGCGTTGACAAAAGGACGCTGCACGGATTTCACTGAGGAGTTGCACGGCTTCAGATGGACGACAGACCCAAAAGAGTCCAAATTTTCCAACTGGAAAAATAAACCTTTGCGCACGTGCACGGAAAATAGATGCGTGTCGATTTCGCGGGCTGATGATCTCAAGTGGACAGATGGCTCATGTAGAGAAAGTGCATTTTATATATGTAAATTTATTTCCAAAGGCATGTGCAAACCTTTAGTGATGGAAAAACCAGGTGATGTCAAATATAATCTTCCGTTCTTCTTAGACAAACCGCAAACCGCAAAAAAGTTGGCGATGATACCACACGGGACATGGGCTGAAATAATGTATGGACGGTCGAAAGATGCAGAGTCCTTTATCTCAGTTTGTGACAACAAAGATGGCACTTTTACCTGGACAAATTCAGAGCGTTTTAACGCTCGAGATAATAGAAGTTGTGCGCGCGAAAACGGAGGCTGTCATCACCATTGTTCAGAGACTGCAGGAGCAAGTGTTCGTTGTGAATGTCGTGACGGTTATTATCTGATGGATGATCAAGTTAGTTGCGCTCTCAGAAACACCTGCGAAAATTCACCGTGCAAATCAAAGTGTATTCCGACAGCTTCTGGATTTTCGTGCGCATGCGCGGATGGATCTCAGCTGTCTGAAGACAACATCAGCTGCGTTGATATCGATGAATGTGATCAGCGTGTCTGCGGTGAACACAGGTGTCGCAACACGCCGGGAAGCTTTCTTTGTGAGTGTAACCCAGGGTTCAGGCTTGTTGCTGGCAAATGTGAAGACGTGGACGAATGCACCGAATCAAAGTGTCAGCAGGGCTGTCTCAATTCGCAGGGTTCATTCTCTTGTTACTGCCACGCAGGTTACGTTTCATTATCAGACGATAGAGGGATATGTACAGATATAGATGAATGCCTTGGTAAACCATGTGAAGACAACTGCCTCAATACTATGGGTAGTTTCAAATGTTCGTGCAGAGAAAACTTCATTTTGGCTAAAAATGGCATCAGCTGCGTCCAGGAACCCACTGAGAATCCACAAAACACTCCATCTCCAGTTCATAGAGAAGAGTTCATCACTAAATTGAGTCATTTACCTGTCAGTTTTGAGTCGACAACAATCAACCCCCCTCAACTTAACAAGACAAACGTTAAAGCGGACACCACTAAACGCAGAGAAGGTTTCCTCGGCAGTTCTTGGATATTGGTGTGCGCCGTCTTGGCTTCGGTTACACTGGTTGCGCTCACTGTGGTCATCGCTGTCGTTTTATGGAAACGTTCAAAAAAAGCCACTTTGAAAAATACCACCGCTGACAACTACTGCTGGGTTTCATCTGGATTGGACAAAGAACGGAAAAAAAGCAACATTTAACTGAACAAATAAATGTAACTATCCCAAGTGTGAAATTTTGCTGTCAGCAACATATTTAACAAAGATACAATGTTAAAGACATTTTGACGCAAATGCCTGTTTTAGCGTTGTTTGTTTCAAACACCAGTTCAGAACTTTTTTATGTAATCATGTCTCATGTCATAACATTGTTTAGAGCATTACAAAAAAAATTAAAGAAAAAAAATGGTGGGTTGGAGGATGGGTTTAACAATAGGGCCTATTGAATAACAATATTCTGTCCTCTGTGGAAACCAGTCCTCAGTTGTTTAAAAAATTAAAAGACATGAAATAACAGGCAAAAACAAAGAGTTTTTTTTTCATTCACTAATCAATTTTTTTAGGTCAGGATTGTTTTTAACCAAACTTAGAATAAAGGTGATTCTCAACTATATGTTATGAAACAAATAACGGAATGAATTGATATACCATTTTGCTTTATGCAATAAAATGGCCATAAATGGGTAGTCCCATTCAGTTATTTATCTAAATGATTTGCATAATGTTCTTGGGGCAACATGTAATAAAAACAGGAGTCTAATAATGCATAAATATGTATATATAATTTCTTTATATCCACTTGTGTCTCCCAGAATGCCTGATAAACATGATGTCCTCTGGGACATGTATTAAATCAATGCAGTGTTGACAAGTTATACTGTGTGTCATGTCAACTTTAACAATTTACCTTATTAAATAGAGTTCCTGTCTTTTACCTGTTTTCTGTTTCATTTGATAATTGTCTTGCTGTTAAGCCTATTAAATATTTAATTGTACAGGACCCATTGTGATACAATTTGAACATGTTGTCACATAAGGGCAATGTTTTTTCAGAGAACTTTATTTTTTTCTACATTAATGTACACACACAGACATGGGGGTTTTTTTTAGACCTAATGATGTTATTTAATTATAGGCACCCATTGCCTTAGTGTTATTAAGGTATTAAGTGTGATTAAGTGTGTTGACATCAACTCACAAGGTCTGTGATATTCGGAGAGGGCTGAATTGGTGCCATTTGTACAGGTACTAAACAAATGTGGATGCTTTGTATAAAAGTTAGAGAACTCTAGCTAAAAATTTCAGAAAGGTGTTACAACGATCTGCATCGGTGTCTCTCCTATAGGCCCACTATACGTATACTGATAGTTTTCTAGTCAAATACTTCACACATTTTTTTAGTTTATCAAAGTCCACTTTGGAGTGTAGCCTACTCTCAGTAAAGTCAAGTTTTCTTTAAGTGAACATAACATAATACTTGTAGTTTATATATTTTTTTTGCCCTTGAAGCTATTCATAGTTGAATATACCTTTAACTGTCCCTGAAAATCTTTGTATTTTTCAAACTGTTTATTGGTTCTGGTGTTTAATTTTGAAACTAAAATCTCCGGTTCATACAGCCCTGCTACTTTTACTGAAATATCTTCGAAAGAGCAGGCTACGTGAGGAAAAGCGAGTGAGTGACTGACTAATGAATCGTTAACTGTGAGCATTCTTGTGGGACCACAATCATGCGTAATTGTCAAGGTCATTGATTGCCATTGGTGGATTTCTCGGAGCGTATAGGCCTAAGTGCATCACATTTATAAGAACAAACAGTGACCCGTCATTTTTAGGGGTAGGCTATTTCTCTGCTCCCTCAGGCGGGGTTTCCTTCCTATGTTTACCTTTAGGCCTTTGTAATGGGTTTTCAAGTTGGCAATATTCAATGCTTTTAAAGCCATATAGACTATCCTCGTGCAGCTCAAGTTGCCATTCCCTACCTCTAGAAATCAAGATAGGATGGATTCTTATTATGGACAAACTATTTTGATTTTCATCGTGTTAATTTCGTTTTGTGCTGGATTTGGGCATAGCTGTGCTTGCTCAAGTAATATAAAACATTGTGCAAACATCTACCAAATACCAGCGGACTTTCAAACAGCTCAAGAGAATTGCAGAGAACGGGGCGGCCAATTATCCATCCAACCGAATGCATCTGATACAGTTTTCGGCTTTCTTCTTGATAACATGATCGGAGAGTTTTGGATAGGACAACATTTTCCAAAGGATACGTGCTCAAGTAATACGAGCGCATTACGCGAAAGAGAAATGGCGACGGAGTTGACGAACTTGGAGAGCGCAGAAACGGCGTGCGTTCCTCTCTGCGTGTCTGTCTCCAGCGACAGAACATTGACTGTGAAACCATGCGCAGAAAAGCTGGATGGATTTCTGTGTGAGGACCCTCAGGGGGATCTCTGCAAAGGAAGCGTGGTCATCCTGGACAACGCGCAATGTATGTATGCACCCTGTGAACATACATGTATTCCTATGGGAACCGGATACAGGTGTTCGTGTCGTGAGCGATTCCGTCCTAATGTTCGGGATCCACGCCGCTGTGACTTCTATTGCACAACATCAGTTTGCGAAGCGCTATGTATGAAAAGCGGACTGGCGTGTTGGTGCCCGGATGGCTTTGTTAGAAGCGAACAAACCTGCGAAGATATAGATGAATGTGAATCAAATAATGACTGCGCTCATAAGTGTATAAATACGATAGGGAGTTATAGATGTGATTGCTTTCAGCCCTTTATCCTCGTTAATGGAAGTCAATGCGTTCTCGATCTTATATTTAGTGGTCAAGTAATCACAACACCGTACCCTAATTATATAGCACGGGGGAGCATGTCGACCCCAGGAGAATATGTTGGGCTGATAATATTCTTTGTAGCAGCTGCTTTTGCTCTATTAGTACTTGTGCTATATTTGCGGGGTCGTAAAGCAACTGTACAGGAATGCAATCCACCAGATTATGACGAGTTTCAAGGAAATGTATCCAAGTGAATGATAACTGCTTCATAACCGTGTTTTCTTTTTTAAGTTGATAGTAATGTCTTTGTGTAGCTATACGTCCTTTGTGACTCTACACATTCTCTGAAGGATGAAGGTTCTCAATTACATTGAAACTCTGGTCCTATTCTAAATTGGAAATGTTAAAATAAAAATGGGTTGAAGCAAATTGTTCTTGAAAACAATCTGTTTGGTGCCCAGTAAGGTCCATTATATGGAGAAAAATCCTGGAATGTTTTCATCAAAAACCTTAATTTCTTCTCGATTGAAGAAACAATGACATGGACATCTTGGATGACATGGGGGTGAGTAAATTATCAGCAAAAGTTTTTTGTTTTTTTAAAGTGAACTACTCCTTTAATATTCAGCAATATTATTGATCTGACCGCGCTGACACTATTGGATGAGAACTGGATGCTGACATCACTTTTTTTCTGCAGAACTGCTTTAGATGAAATGAACTGATATAATAATTGATGATATTTACAATGGAACCGAATCAACACTGAACTGACTTCAGCTGAACAATGACACTTCTTTTGGAGCAGCTGTACAGCCGAAATGATCTCTGTTTGCATCATTGAATCATTTTCCTTTTATTACTGTAAATATTCTTTGAAACAATCTGTGTAAAGCATTATCTAAATAAAGGTGACTTGACTAAAGTTTTTCTCTGCAGGTGCAGGAAGTTAGAAAACACATGTTTTTTTCTGTTATTGTAATCATCAAAAGTTGCTTTTGATGTTTAAAATGATAATGCCTCTATGAGAATTTCTTGCATCACATATGCACTTTGATAAGACGTAATTTGCAAAACAAACAAATAAATGCAGCTTATAGTTATTTTAGCCCTTTGATCTTTATGATATCTGACAAGATGATTTTTTCTATAGCAAATATTGATTTCCTTCAGCCTAAACTTTCATCTGAGTCATGCATTCAGTGGCTTTGTTCACTTACATTAGCTGAATTACTGATATTGACACTTTTACCTTGAATGCATAAGATAAAACCATCTCTGAATGCTTTTTATAGCCTCTGATATAATTTAGGCTACTAATAAATAATGATAGTTTCATATTTGTCAAAGTTCCAATCTGAAATGAACAAAATTCATTGCTTCTTGTTAATATATGTTAAAAGGAATAGGCCTGTTTACTATTGTGTAAATCAAAATTGTGGATCACCAAAATGTCATGTCTTTTTTAAACCTTATTTAGGAATATCATATCACATGCTCATCCTTCCAAATGTATTGCTCTTTCTTTTAGCAGTTAGGCCTACTTGTCTATTTAAAAACGTTGTTTCCCTATTGCTCGTTTTATGTTTCTCCACACCTTTGACCTGTATAATAACTCATCTACCCATCACGAGATAGCCTACTTACACCACGAGAGGCTGGATAACCTTCCAGTGTAAAAAATGAACTAGCGAGCCGAAGAAACCTCATTACATTGAATATAATCAGCTTGATCAGCTCGAGGCAGAGAGAAACTCCGACGAAACTGATTTTCAATGTACGACATCAGTGGGTAGGTGACAGAAACTAATCTAAAATACACGAGCACTTATTTAGAAACAGCAGTAGCGTCACCCTTAGACCTTGGCTTTCAACCAGGTATAGAATAGTGACGCTTATGACGTATATTTCATCATCATCATCATCTCGACCGTCGTACATTTAAACAGCGTCGATATTTTGCGCGAGCCTTCCTCGGATTCTGCTGAAGACAATTGAATAATGCATAACAATGCGTGCGGGATATGCCCAACACGCGTTCCCGAAAAGACTATTTTGGTATTTACAAATTGATATGGGGATTTACTGGTCATCATGTTCTGCGCGTCGGCGGGGAGATTCTGCAGGGTTGAAAATCCATGATGCAATCCTAATATTTTCACGTTTTACCTAGTTTTTGTCATTGTCATCATAATTTCAGAGCATTGTGACCCGATGAGTTTCATTCAATGAAAGATGTTTCATCATGGTGATAAAGAAGGCAAGAAATCTGCGTTTGGACATCCTGTCTACGGCCAGATTATTCTCTCGATCATCATCCTCATCCTCCTCCCTTTTCTGGTCACCGCCTTCCCGGCTAACACAGTAGGTAAGAGAACTGCTTAAATGCTGCGATTATAAAAGTGGTATGTATTTGGGAATATGATGAAAATGCAGGACCTCCCTTGAGTAACGTACGGGACACTCTGAAATAGTAGAAAGCCTCCCCGGCCCATTCTGTTCTGTTCTGCCTTATGCCAATATGCCATGACGATGCTGCTTTCCTGTTGTAAATTAAATAACCTTTGGTCGTGACGAAACAAACAAATTCATAACAGGCAAAAAACACAATCATAAAATTCCAGAATCATTAAGTAAAAACAAACAGCTCAGCAGATGGTGTTTTCTCATGTAAGGAAATAATATAGTGTGATGCTGGAGAGACTACAGGGAGTGTTGTAACACGGACTGAGTTGTAACACTAGCAGTTTCACCCAACTAAAATATGGGTGAAAAAATGCTATCATGCGCTCAACACCCTACTAAGGTGATTAAACATATTTAAAATATAAAGGAAAATAACAATTTGGAGAAAAGACAGATTGCGGAAAGAGATAGCAAATTTCTATCTTGTTGTTTATGATTTAACCAGACATTGACAGATTTCAGACATTTACATTTATTCATTTAGCTGACGCTTTTATCCAAAGTGACTTGCAATTGCTATATATGTCAGAGGTCGCACGCCTCTGGAGCAACTAGGGGTTAAGTGTCTTGTCACCGAACCCAGGTGTCGTATCCACTGCGCCACCACGACCCCATACATGTATGAAAGAGTTTCCCCCACAGAATAAAACAACTTAAAGATAATTACAACTTTTGTTTTCTTTTTTTGAGTTTATTGGATAGGACAGAAGAGATTTTGACAGGAAAGCATGGGGTAGAGAGAAAGGGGAACAGGATCGGCAAAGGACCGCAACCTGGGAATCGAACTCGGGTCGCAGTTGCTTTCCCCCCCCTCACAACTGAGTTATAAATCAGAATTGTGAAATATAGTCAGAATTGACTGATATATTCAGACTTTTTTTCTCGCAATTGCGAGTTTTTATCTCACAATTCTGAGAAAAGTTGTCAGAATGGCAAGATAGTCAGAAATGTGTGAGATATAAACACGCAATTTACTGTAAAAAAATAATCCTGTAAGAAAAAACGGTAAACTATTGGCAGCTGTGGTTGCCAGCATCATACCGTAAAAATACGGTGCGTTACTGTTTTTAAAATTAACAGCTAAATACCGTATTGTCAGCTACAGTATAAAACTTTAATTTAACAGCTCTAACACAAAAACAGTAACACACCGTATAATTACGGTATGATGCTGGCAACCACAGCTGCCAGTAGTTTACCGTTTATTTACAGGATTTTTTTTACAGTGTAGAAAAAAGTCAGAATTGCAAGTTGCGTGATTAAACTCGCAATTCTTAGGGGGGAAAAGTCAGAATTGTGATATAAACCGTCGCCATTACACTTTTATATTTTATTCTGTGGCGAAAACGAGTTTCCATGTAGACAGCATTTTTATTTATTTATTTTTACATTTTTAATGGAATACTTTCATATGTAGCAGATATAAACAAGAGTATATTAAGGCTTGGAAGGTATGGAACTCAAAAAATGATCAAATTACATGATCAATCACAAGATGTCTTCTTTGCTTTAAATGTATGACTTTGGTTGTTCCCGGTGAACTTTTAGTGGGGCAGTTCTGCAAAGATCCCGGTGTTCCTGAGCACGGAATCAGAACTCCAAACACCGGTGTGTTCTTCGAAAACTCGGTGGCGAGGTTCTCTTGTGTTGATGGTTACAGCTTAAAGGGGCCGGCCAAGATTATCTGCACGCGCTTCCACAATGGATCGGTAGGCTGGAAACCAAGCCTTAAACCAGTGTGCCTTTCAGAAGGTGTGGCTACTCAAATCTCAACTAGTTCCGTTCTGTAACTCAATGCTTTTTACTGTTTCATCTGTAATTGTATGAAAATGCTGCAGCGTTTATTTATTTGGAGAACCTGTCTTTTAAAGATTGTCTTCCTCCATTCATCGAGGATTCCCATGTCACAAATAAGACGTACAGGCCTGGCGACAGCCTCATTATTAGCTGTCATGAGGGATTCCAGATCCGGTATCCTGACACGGAAACTATGGAATCAGTGTGTCAAGCCGATGGGACGTGGGATAATCAGCCAACTTGTCAAGGTTGATGCAAGTCTGACTATATTTCAAAAATGTTCATGTGATGTGATGTCCTCCACTCAGGGTGTGGGTTTGATGCACTCATCTGTCTCCTCAGGCTGTCTACGGCCGCTGATACCTCCACACAGTTACATGAACATCTCGGAAACAGAGTTCTCTGTGCCTGTTGGAACTGTAGTCCACTACCAGTGTTTTCCTGGTTACAAGTTGGAGGGTCCTGAACTTTTGGAATGCATGTATAACCTCATCTGGTCGGATACGCCACCCCGGTGCCTTGATGTTGAGGGTAAAGATCATTAAATCATTTCTCAGTTTTGAGTTGAAAAAGATACACAGCTATGTTATGAATAAGGGCCTGTTTACCTATCGCGTCTTTTGCACGCTCAAGTTCGTTATTTCAAATGTAGGCACTCATAATGGAAGCGACGCGGTCTCAGTGCGACGCGCTCGTTTTTTCCAAGCGTATTTGCGCTGCTTCGAGATAAAAACATCTCAACTTTTCAGTATGCCAAAAGCGCACCATAAGCGCACAGTAGGTCACGTGACAAGAACCAACCGGAGCGCAACTGTCCTATCGCTTTGGATTAAGGCGAATGTGGAGCGCCCAGAATTTTCTACACGTTTTTAGGCGCTATATGTGAATCCGGCCTAAAAATGTTCTTTATTATTTTTATCTGTTTAGAATTATTTTATGATTGCACTATAATTGCATTTTTAGTACCCTTGAAAACATAAAAACGTTTATTTGTTAGCGTTTTCAACTTAAAGCGGCCGTTACACGACAACTGCGTTTTGGGCCTGAAGATGCAGATGTTTGAAATGGGTTTTAAAGTGCAAGTTGATGAAAACGATACAGTTATTGTCTGTGTAAACTACAAAAATGTGAATTTGTGAAAACGGTGACATAATGTCATATAGGCGCTAAGTGTTTCTTTACAGACAAAGTGACATCGCCACCTACTGGCCTGGCATGAATAATACAGCGGTTTTAGACGTTTTCGTGAATCCTTATAAACATGGCAACGTTGTCGTCTGGAAGCAAAAAGGAAAGCTTTTCAGTTTTTAGTACATTATTGTCTTGTAAACGTACCCTTAGATAATGGTTTACAGTATATAGTCTTAACCACAAAGTATACTTCGACCTTTCACGAGTTTAGTTTTCTCTGTTAATGAAAGACAAGTAAAATCTCAAGATCTATATGTAAACTTTTGAAAGCAACCTTAAAAAAAATGTATTGAGAAAATCTGCAGTAATGTAAACCGTAAACAAATACAGGGACACGTATTAAAATGTGGTCTGGGACTCGGGAAGAGGAAATGAGTTTCTGTTTATCTGTTTGCGATGTCTTTTTCTCTGTCTCTGATGTTTTCGCAGCATGTTCCTTACCCCCGATGATAGAACATGGAGATTACATGTGCCACCCACAACCATGTGACCGCTACATTCACGGGACGGTCGTCGAATACTACTGTTATCCTGGCTACTCTCTAGCGAATGACTACAAGTACATCACCTGCCAGTACGGGCAATGGTTCCCAGAATTGCAGTTCTACTGCAACCAAGATGGTAAAGCAGTCTGCATCAGTTTCAATTAAATATTACAAACATTTTTATTTATACACAACCTAGTCTGATCAAGCTTGCACATTAGTACAAAGAAATGTGCAATGAGAAATAATTAGGTACATTTCTCTTTCATGTTGAATAAGTTTTATGAAATTTATAAAACTGATTTGTGTTTGAGGTAATTATGCGTTTTGAAACAAATGGACTTCAATTAAATTGGTCAATCTTTTTTTTTTTTTTAACTCTTACAAAAAGTTATATTTCGAGAAAATTCTGTTCTCTTTACCATTACGGTCTCAACAAAAATATTAAGCAGCACAAGCAAAATTCATTAATTAAAAGTTAATATTAAAAACTGTTTCTTGAGCACCAAATCAGCATATTAGAATGATTCCTGAAGGGTCATATGACAATGAACACATGAGTAATGATGCTGAAAATTCATTATTTGAAAACAATTTAACAAAATTACCATTTTTGCTGTATTTTTATTAAATAAATGCAACTTTGTTCAGGATATAATACCATTAAAATGTCAGTAAGATATATCTATAGATTAATTCTGTTCTGTTTATCTTTTCTCTCATATCCCAAACACAATATTCATATGCCCTTCTTTCAATATGGTCCACAAAAGGAGAATTGTTAAGGGTGCTGATTGCCTTATATAGTTTGATTGGTGGTTTTTGTAAAGGCCAATCAGAAGAGCCGATGATACAAAACTCGTGAGACAATTTTTCTATACACACCTAAAATTGCTTCACTACATTGACCGGTCTGGCAGTTCTACCAATTGTCTGAAAAGAACAATAAATTTGCAACATATTTGCGAAGAGCAGAGAGATTGCAACGAAAGCAAAACTAGAGCCAGGTTTCACAGACAGGGCTTAGATTAAGCCAGGATAAGCCAACATTTAAGTCGCTTTTATAAACATGCCTCAGAAAAAAAAAATTACCAGTGTGCATATTGAGAAAAAACAATGGCACATATATTAAAAATGACATTTTAACATATCAGTGCAAGTTGCTTCCAGTTAAAACAGCTCAAACGTGCATTTTAGTCAAGGACTAGGCTTAAGAATTAATGCATTTTTTTCCTTTAAAGCGCTATCCCTTTAAACTTGGATGCACATGTTAATAAATACAGGTTTTTCCCCTCCATAGAGACGTCCTGGCCTGGTTTTCAAGACTCTCTACTAACCACGTGGAAAGTAGTGGCTTGTACGGCCACAAGTGTGCTGCTAGCCCTGCTCTTGGTGATCACAGCCAAGATGTTCCACTTCAAATGCAAATCCCAGCAAAGCCCAAGGTGCCGCCAGCATAATAATCACAGTGTCGGTTGATCTTTTTTTGATTACTCATTAAAAAGTATATTTATTTATCGTTCTCAGTGAAGAGCAAGATGAAAGCCGGGATCCAAACATCTTGGTTGTAGATGGTGTTGCTGTGCCACTTCCCTCTTATGAAGAGGCTGTTAGTGGTGATTATTGTCAGCCACCAAGCGATCTGCCCCCTGCTGGTCTGGGGAGCTCACAGCATTCAGAAGAACAAAACCCACCTTCATATCCCGGGCATACAGGGAGTCAAAATAGCGTGCCGTTGGACACTGGTGAGGCCGAGACCTGTGATAGCATCTCGGACACATCAGAATGTCTTCAAGGCATACAGCCATCGTCCTCGCACGCTGGTGGGCTTAATAACATGTCTGAGAAAACCAATGCCTTCACCTCTATGGAAGAGACCGCTTCCACGAGCCCTAGCATAGACATTGCAGACGGTAAGACTGCCGCCACCTAGTGGTATAACACACTGTTTTATCAAAACAATGACCGATGCTTTGCTTTGTATTTTGCAGAAATTCCTCTCGTGGAGGATGGTGAAGAGGACTGCTGATTGTTACTTTTGGCTGGAAATGAGACACTAGAGATTGTTTCACTCCACTGATCATTATTTCAGCATTTATTTCTGATTTTGTTGAACCATATTGCTGCTCATAAGGATGCAATTTAATGAAGAGCACACCAGGGAAGGATAGGCAATAAAAAAATAATAATCGAAAACTAAATGAACTCCCAATTTTTGCTCACGAAGGAACTATGCATTAGATCATTGCATATTATGTTAATTTAACTTTCCCAGAACACAATATATACAATTCAAGAATTCTAAATTATTTTTCTTCTGACTTTCACAATGCGCTGCATTCTGGACAGCTATCAAATGGTATGGACTGTAACAATGATGAAAATTTCTTAAATAAATGACAAGTTAACTTTACATCCAAGTGTATTGTTATTAAATTTCAGTGAGAACTTTTCCCGGTTAATTGTGGGTGAAAGTAGGTACAAGTTAAAGGCAGTTGCACTGCAAACATTATGACAAGCTGACAACAAAGTGCAAAGTTGGACTAAAGTAAAAATCCTGGTCATACACTCAGGAAAAAAAAAAAGTTGAATGGGGTTTAGAACCCAAGGGTTCAAAAAGTTTATAAAAGTACCATAAAACGAATCCACATGAATCGAGGGGTTTAGTCCAAAATTTTCTAAGACACACAATCACTTTATGATGAAAAGACTGAATTTAGGCCTTATTCACATATAAATATTTGTAAACTTGTGATAAACCAGCCCGTTCTCATCCCAAGGCGTCATATAGGGTTAATTAGTTATAATTAGTTGAAGATGGGGTAGGATTGAATAAACTTATGCTTCTTCCTACTCCTTTTCGGACATGTATAAGTTAAATAAAAAAAAAATGTTGTTGTTTTTTTTCTCTCTCTTTGTTTTATGTATTGTTTGTTTTGTTTTTGTTTTTTGTTATTTTTTTGTTTTCTACATGTTCGAAATAAAAACTTTTCATTCATTCATATACTGACGCTTTTGCCAATGCGTACATCCAACCCACATAGCACCCTTTAGCGTCAATATGTGACACAGATATATATCGGCCAGAAAGCGCCTCCTAGTGGTCTAACCCTACCCCAGACCTAAACCTACCATAACCGAAGCATGTTATATTGACGCTAAAGAGTGCCATGTGCGTTAGGTGCATTGGCAAAAGCGTCAGTATATGATGCCTTGGGATGAGAATGCGTTGGATAAACACATCAGTTGTGGTAAAAGGAAGCTTAAGCAAACTTGGTTCTGTTTAGCTTTTGTTTATGTTCACTGATCACTGTTTATATGCAAATAAAAGCCTTAATTCAATCATAAAGTGATCGAGTCTCTTCTGAAAACTTAAAACTAATCCATATGAATTAATCGGTTTAGTCTACCATCTCTTGATCTTTTAAGTGTCAAGGTGGTAGCTCTGTAGCCATCAATGGAAGGACAAAAATCACTCAGATTTCATCAAAATTATTTGTATTTGTGTCCCAAAGAGGAACAAAAGTCTTATGGGTTTGGAACGACATGAGAACTTTCATTTTTGGGTGTGCAATTAAAAAAAAATTGTTATATTGCTACTTACGTGGGCATTATTTCTGAACATTGTTTAGATCTAGTTGATCGCTTTTAAACTCCATAGAAGCAGATGGAATAAAGATTTATAGACTCTGTGTGTGCAGCATATCAAACACTTTCCAGTTCATGTTGCTGGATCACTGGGATCAAGAGCTATCTTTGAGCAACATATGACTTATGTATGTGTTATACAGACTTTACTCTTAAAACAAACATAATACACAGAAACTGTGTAGTTTTGAAAGTTAACCAGTTGTAAGGAAGCAATACTTTGGATAAGATTAGATTTCTACCCCCACTAGGTGGCACACATGCGTTTGTTTTCAGGAAATCAATGTATTTGCTCGAAACAGAAATATAGGCTTCAGTTCATCTCCTCATCCTGGCTATAATTATGGTGGAACTCTTAATTTCATAAACACAATATAAACTAATCCTGGTTCATGCAATTAAATAAAACAAAAATGTAAAGAAATATAGCCTAATTTTAAAAATTAAATTAACTGTAACTTCTGTATTTGTTAAGCATGGATGGCTCTCTCTTGATTCATTTGTTGTATGTGATTTTATTAAAGGTAATGTAATACATTTTAACACCAAAAGTCTTCACAGAAAAAAACAAATTAGGCTAATCATAAAATCAAATAGTTTTGCTAAAGTATTTGTATTGAATTTTATATATCAGAAAATCAGAAATGTGTCGAATTTAAAAATGAATTGTATTTAACCAAATATATATATGGACGTTTTATAGACTAATTACAAATATTGTTGGTCTACATCACCAATTTAGCTTAGGGTAAGAATACGATATCCTGTAATCAATGGCGCATTTTACGAAGAGTGCGGTGCGCGTACGCACGCACGCACAACATATAGGTTAAGCAGAAATACCGTAGACACTCACACACGCTCAAGAGCAAACACACTCCTAAACACACAGGAAAAATGCCGAGAGCGCCGGATTCACGAAATCATCATCATCGTGTAAATTGCCCTGAGGTGAGTTCCCTGACCAAGAGGACTGCATGGCTCCAAGGACTCTTCACACGCCTCATTATAATAATTCACTTCTCTTATTTGAGGCACACTTGGGCACATCCTCAGTGTTTGGACTTCCAGCCACCTTTCAAACCCCCTCACCACCTTGAGTTTTGCAGGCACTATGAGAAATTTGGTTGCTGTGACCAAAAAACGGACAACAATATTGCAACGAGATACTGGGACATTATGGACCTTATTGGTGAAGAAGAATATGCAGTGTGCGGGGATCTGGTAAAAGATATTATGTGTCAGGTATGTTTGATTCTTTGTGAACAATTATGATGACGTTTCAACTGTGTTACTGATGTATTAACGTGTTTTTTTGACATGTTTGTCTTATGTGTGTGAGAAAATATAAATAAGTTGCACCTGTTTAATTTATTGCTGCTCTTAGTTGATGTGCGGCTGAAAGTGTTAGAAATTTACAGTAAATTGTTTTATTAAGACGAGCGTTATTGTATTAGGCTATTTGGCTATAAGACAGCTTTTAAACAAACCGCCAAATCCAAATATTATATTTTGTTTGTTGTAGCCTACTTGCCCCCTCAGATTTTTGAGCCAAATCGATTTTGAATGCAGAGTCCAAAAATAATTACAATTATAATATTTTTACTTTTGATATCACGCAGGTGTGATTGGACCGTTCAGTGCGGCACGTCATCATCATGTGCTCTCAATTGTTTATTTTATGCTTATGATATTTAAGTGCATATAATATAGTAGCCTACTAGCAAAAAACATTTTTTTTAGCTTGTAATGTACACACTGTCTATAGAAGAGCCAATAATAGTTCTTTTCTGAGTTCACCAACCATCTATATTCTTTCATGTCTTTTAAAAGAAGTAGATAAATTTAGCCACAGTGTTATAATTGCAAAAGCAAAATTGTTTTAGTGTTCTGAATTGCATTTACATTTATTCATGTAGCTGACGCTTTTATCCAAAGCGACTTACAATTGCTATGTCACACGCCTCTGGAGCAACTAGGGGTTAAGTGTCTTGCTTAGGGACACATTGATGTCTCACAGTGTATTTGAACCCGGGTCTCTCACACCAAAGGCATGTGTCTTATCCACTGCAATAATTATATAGTTCTTTATTATTATAGTGTAATTCAGGTGTTTGAAGAACAAAATACATCTTCTTACACAAATTTGAGAATCGTAATATCAGATTTCACAATATATATTCAACAAGTGTTTGGGAATGTTTTGAATCAATTAAAATGAAATAAAACCAACACATCAGTCATACAGCCATGAGGCAGCGGTGTCATGTGGCAAGCATGACGAATCGCATGAAATTAATAAATATATAAAAATGCGAAGCTATCACTGGCCAATCTATACAGATATGAATGATACTTCATATCAGAGTTTTTTTGGGGTGTTTTTTATGTGTACAGTGACCCTTCAAAAGTGATTTTGGAGTGCCAATCCTGTTCCAGGAGATCTACCTTCCTGCTCCAACCCTAAATAATACACCTGGACCAATTAAGCTCCTCAGGAATAGGATAATTACATATCAATTAAATTTGAAAATTACAATCAGGTGTGTTTGAACCAGTGTTAGTCGAGACCAGCTCATTCGAGTCTGAGTCCAGGCCAATACCTGAAAAGGTTGAGTCAGAGTTAAGACCAAGACCGGTGTAAATAGGCTTTCCTTTAGGGCAAGCAAAGCTGGTTTTGAATCAGTGTCACATGAACCTCTGTATCATGTTCCAGAGACACGATGACGAGTCAAGACCAAGTCCAAATGCTGAGGCCCTGTTTTACACCTGGAATTAAAATGCATTTTGGTCGATCTGATCACAAGTGGACAGCTGGGGTTTAAACGTTTTGAGCTTGTCCACTTTCAACTACTTCCAGAGTCAAAAACGCATTCGACCAGACTGCTTTCGTAGTAGGCGCTCGAGGTTGAAAGCGTTCCAACAGCCACAAAAACCGCCTACTGACCAAACTCATAAACATTACGAGAAGCGTGCTAGCCAGACGGGATTTAGACTGTCGGCTGAAGACCCACATTTGGTTTGAAGACGAAAAACATACCAAGCACAATGTTCTCTCACCATTCTTTTTAACACACACTCACAGTGTTCAGTGTGGTCTTGTGGATTTCAGGTGCGTTCATATGTAAATTGAACAAGCTTATTAGATCGAAAGAGCTGAAAAAAACAACAACATACATTTACCTGGCCATAGACCCTCCCCTTGAAGAAATCAGAACAGATGTGGTCCAAAAGTGGACAAAAGAGACAGGAAAATGCATCTTTATACCAGGTGTAAACAGGGCTCGAGTTGGTGTAGCTGGTCCACCTGCACTCTTTCTTCCCATGCTGGGGGCCACCAAACCAACAACATGCAAAACATGCTGGTGACTAACAATGCTGGATGTTTCAGCAGGATCAAGATGGACTCTCCTACAACACTGGTTGGAACTGAACTCTTGGATTGGGCACCTGTTACGGTGCGGATCCACTTGTCCGTGCGACACTTCAGTCCAACGCATTCTCATCCCAAAGCGCCATATAGGACGCTTTTGCAAAAGCGTAAATATCCAACGCACATGGCACCCTTTAACGTCTAATGAGACGCTTCGTTTATGGTTAAGTTTAGGTATGGTGTAGGGTAAGGGTTAGACCACTAGGGGGCGCCTTCTGCCCAAATATATCTGCGTCTCATTTCACGTTAAAGGGTGCCATGTGCGTTGGATATTTACGCTTTTGTAAAAGCGTCCTATATGGCGCTTTGGGATGAGAACTGGCTCTTCAGTCGTGCCGCACTCCACTTTATTCCTATGGGTGACATCACGCGACTTTAACGCGCCCGCAAAGCATCCCAGGAAGGCGGCGCTTCATTTGGAAAAATGCTGCGTGTCAAAAAGCTGGCCGATGCCCATCTTTATGCAAATGAATCCGTCAAACGCGACGCGTCTGTCCAATAGAAGTAGTCTCTCGAGGGGCCTTTGTTCTAGACTGGCCGCTGGGTCAATACCACGCCCATAGCGGTAAACTTGAGGAACGCCCATCAACGTACAAATGTGGGGAGGCATCGCGACACCACGCGACTGCCGTGTCGGACAAGTGGATCTCTACCGTTAGATGTGTGGGTGGGCTCTTTTGAGTGGGCCAGTATAAGCTTCAGAAAAAGGTCAAAAGTCTAGTTGTGTTTTCTTACTTGTATTGCTCTTTTGCAGGAGTGTTCTCCTTACGCAGCACACTTGTTTGATGCTGAAGACCCGTACACTCCAGTGCGCCACCTTCCAGGACTGTGCTTCACTTACTGCTCAGACTTTCACAGCAAGTGCCATTCTGTGGTAAAGTACCTAACCAACAGCCGGACCCTGCAGGAGACGTGCGAGAAAGACCGCTCGCATTTCTGTAACCTCATTAACCTCCCTGACCAGGACTACTGCTACCCCAATGTCCTGAAGAACAATAACCTGTATAGCAATCTGGGAAAAGTTGTGGAGGACCCCAGAGGCTGCCTCCAACTGTGCCTGACAGAAGTGGCAAATGGGCTGAGGAACCCCGTGCTGATGGTCCACAGCGGAGACGACACCCACCGCATGTTCGTGGCAGAGCAGATAGGCTTTGTATGGGTGTATCTGAGAGATGGCAGCCGCTTGGAGCAGCCCTTCCTGGACATCAGCGGGGAGGTGTTGACCACACCGTGGCTGGGAGATGAAAGAGGTTTCCTGGGTCTCGCCTTCCATCCCAAGTACAGATACAATGGCCGCTTCTTCATCTACTACTCCATTCTGATCAACGGCAAACTGGAGAAAGTTCGCATCAGCGAAATGAAGGTCTCAGCTCATGACATGAACATGGCAGACCCCCACTCAGAGAGGTTAATAGGTTTGATCCATGTTGTCATGCATCTGTTATAAGAATACATACAGAATACAAAAATCTTTTTTTAACCCAAGTTGTTTAAAATCCGCACAGTTATTCTGTACATACAATATTCCTACAGCCAAGTTCTCAAACTACCATAAATTGATGCGCCCCATTAAGCTGCATGTTAATGACATCAAACCTCATTGTTTCTCTCGTGCCTCATGACCAAATGTCATTGAAGTCAAAACTGATGTCGTTGTTTTTGAAAACAGACAGTCACTATTGGAGCTTTTCCACTGCTGGTACGGCTCGGTACGGCTCAGTACGGTTCGGCTCACTTCGTTTTTCCACTGTATGGTACGACTCGGCTCAGCTCGGCATGGCACGGCTTGGTTCGCTTTAGCTCGGATGCTTTTCCACTCCAGTTAGTACCGCTTTAAAGTGGGTGGGATTATAGACTGGCTGTTACTGGCTATTTAAATCTAGCAGGTTTGGTTTCACTTGTCGATGTCTATTGGTCGCAAATACAATGACGCTGGTAGTGACGATTCTGTCTGACCAATCAGTGATCTGCAGTGTTTCACGTCACATTTAGTACCAGTACGGTACGTTTGGAACCTCAACAGACCAAGTACCATTTAAAGCGAGCCGAGGCGAGCCATACCGTACCATGCAGTGGAAAAGCACCACAAGTGAGCCGTACCGAGACGAGCCGTATCGTCCCATGCAGTGGAAAAGTGCCACATTACTGTCGTTGTATAAAAAAAAGAACTACGAGATTTTTTCTATGATATTTTCTTTCTGTTCCAAAGAGAGAAAAAAAAACAAAATACAGGTTTAGAATGACATAAGGGAAAGGTTAAGTAATGACAAATTTTGTTTTTGTGTAAACTATCCCTTTAAGGTGACAGAAGATTTGAAATAGTAGGCTACTTTATATTTATCTTCCTTGTATTTCAGTTAAATCTGTTTTTACAGAGTTCTTCTTGAGATCGAGGAGCCTGCAGCAAACCATAATGGTGGACAGCTTCTGTTTGGTCTAGATGGATATCTATACATATTCACAGGAGACGGTGGAAAAGCAGGAGACCCTTTTGGGAAGTTTGGAAATTCTCAAAACAGGTGAGGACAGTTTTGAAACATTTAATTTTAATTAGTGTAGAGTTAATATGAATGTCACAAATCATAATTAGTGCTTTGAAAAAACTCTTTCCAGTACCTCCCTCTTGGACATTATTTGAATATGTTTCAGATCAGCATTGTTAGGAAAAGCGCTTCGGATTGATGTGGATGGTAGCAGTTTAGATGGAAAGCCCTATAAGATTCCTCCAGACAATCCTTTTCTCGGAGAGCCTGATGCAAAGCCAGAGGTCTATGCCTATGGAGTGAGGAATATGTGGCGCTGCTCAGTGGATCGAGGCGATCCGCTCACCCGTTATGGCAGAGGGAGGATCTTCTGTGGCGATGTGGGTCAGAATCGATACGAGGAGGTTGACATCATTGTGAAGGGAGGAAACTATGGATGGAGGGCCAAAGAAGGCTTTGAATGCTTTGATGTGAAACTATGCCAGAACTCTTCACTAGGTGAGCTGGACCGTAGAATAATCACACACACACATTTGGGGTCGGAGAAAATGACAAATCAAACAGAGCATTGCACGATTTTTTACTGCTCAATAAACTGATCACTGAAGAACTTCATATCACAGGCCAGTCCATACATCTGTGATCCTGATTTCTGGAAATGGTGACGTTTTCAAATCATTTTAAATAAATAGTTAACTAAAAAATATTAAGATTTACTTGCCCCCGTGTCATTCCAACACTAATACTATATTTTCAGTTCCATGGAATCCTTAAGATATTAAACAGAACGTCTGAGTCTGTTTTCCGTACAAGGGAAGTGGATGATGATACCGTCAAATTCCCATATGATCAAAAAAAGGCCCAAATAAAAAAAATTAAAGTATATATATATAAAAAAAAAAAAAAACAATATTCAGAATAATGGTAAATTAATAAGGGATTTACAATGACAGATTCTCGAACTCTCTCTAAACATGCTGGATTGTTTCAACCCAAATTTGGGTAAAATATGGACAAAACCAACTGTTGGGTTAAAAATGTCATCTCAAATTTGAACCCAACTTCAACTTTTACTTTCAACTGTAATTTTTTTATTGCATTTTTAACCCAACATTTGGGTTTGTCAATATTTTACCCAAATTTGGGTGTAAACACAGAATTGTTTATCTTGACTTGTCTTCTGAAGTCCTATGAAAGACTGAAGTCCTATGAAACATTTGTTAATTAACGGATAATATGCATAGATATCAAATCTAATAATTGCTTATATTTTTTTGCTCCTCAGACAACGTTAATGTAAAGCTGACTTGGAATAGAGCCCACAAGTTGCATGGACTACATTTATGCTGTGTTTTTTAGGCCTTAGCAGTACAAATCACCATACTTTCTTGTAAATGCGGGTCAGACATCCTAGTCCCAGACTTAAATGCATTTTTGAGCTGTGTTAACCGAAAGCAGCTTGCAATGGCATATCTTAAAAGATTTCACTGCCATTGTTTTGTTTTAAGATGCACACCAGTAATGCTTTTCTAAGGAACGATTACAAAAGTCTATGTGCTACTTAATCCAAGCCTTGTCTGTAAACCCAGGCCTTTGTGTTTTATGAAAGGAATACAATTTAGGATCAAAGCAAATGAAAATTAACACAGAATATTCTACAATTAAACTTAATGAAGCATATTAACTTGAGTAAAGTAAAAATATGACAAGGTCGCGCGTCAAATTAAATAAGTAACAAATTCTAATTTCTTTACACATTGTTTTAATGACAGATGACATTCTTCCAATATTTGCCTATGGACACCATGTTGGGAAATCCGTAACTGGAGGTTATGTGTATAGAGGATGCGAATCACCCAACCTCAACGGTCTTTATATTTTTGGAGACTTTATGAGTGGGTAAGGACCAACGCTCATTCAGTATTGCAACTTAAAAACTTTAAGTCTTTTGTGCATAATCGACTTTCAATTCGATTTTTTAGAAATTACTATAAATTTACAGTACGAGCCATTTTAGTTAATTCGGTCACTACTTTTTTTTACTTAACATAAGTCTGGAAGAGATGACAATTCAAGCCTTTTGTTCTTATTCAGACGACTAATGGCTCTGGAGGAGGAGAAGAAAACTGGGAGTTGGAAGGAAAAGAATGTGTGCATGGGAGACGCTACAACCTGCTCTTTTCCTGGGCTTATAAATCATCACCACAAGTTCATCATCTCATTTGCAGAGGATGAAGCAGGTAGGTTTGTGCACAGTTCTGTCAAGGTGTCATATGAATATTAAAGCAATAATATGGCTGAAAATCATTCATACAATATTTTTGTTTTTGCTTTTTCTGAAGGAGAGCTTTATTTTCTAGCAACCTCCTACCCAAGTGCAATGTCTCCTTTTGGCACAGTTTACAAATTTGTGGATCCATCCAGGTATGTATATTTTGATACACATATTGTCAATTTACACTGATTCTCGTGCAAATATCTACTTTATCCATTCATCCATTAATCTATAATATGCAGGCAGTACAGTAAGTGAAGAAATGAACTGTCAAAATACATCATGCATCAATAGACAGATTGGGTAAATTCCACATTATAAGAGTTCTTATAATGTGACTGATAACTCTCAGTTAAGACATCATGCTGGGAGACAGAAGGACAGGACGTGTCAGTTTAAGCATCATGTGGTCTATATTCCTTTGGAATCTTGGAATCTGTGGCGCATGCTTTCACCAAATGGTTTCCATCCAAACTTCTGGAAATCTGCTATCATCTATCTATCACGGATCATAACGCAATGATTTGTTCATGCTATTCTGTAAGATAGGGGGTCTGATGTATGAAATATTTAATTTATTATTTTATTTTGTTATGGTGTGTTACTGTTTTTAATATTAACAGCTAAATACTGTATTGTCAGCTATATAAAACTTTAATTTAACTGCTCCAACACAAAAACAGTAACACACCGTAGTGTTACGGTATGATGCTGGCAACCACAGCTGCCAATTATATACAGGATTATTTTTTACAGTGAAACTGACAAATTTACATTTAAAGAGTGACATATATAATCAAATTCCATAAGCTGTGTGATGTTTTAAATAATGAACTGAAAATAATCCTGCTGGAACCAGCAAGACTACAGGAGATTAATCGGCACATCTGAAATCAATCTCATAGCAATTCCATACATTAATCCCAGATGTTCCATATTCTTTATCCCACTTTAAAAGTGGGAAAAAATGGATTTATTACTAAAAGAAGCAGTTGGAGGTCATTGTCGTCTCACACACACAATCTTGTGCATCAATTTGTGTTGAAAAATGTACTTTTTTACCTCACAGCACTAAAGGAGGCCTACATTTTTTTAAGGTTAATGGGAGTTCATTTTCTCTGCATTCCCTCTGTCTGTCTACAGGAGAGCACCTCCAGGAAAATGCAAAAACAAGCCACTTCCAGTAAAAGTCAGAGGGAAGAAAGTGCCATTTACACCAAGAGAATGTAAGAATCTATTGATCTTTATTATAGGCTATATATACAGTGCTGCTTGAAAGTTTGTGAACCCCCTGCAGAATCTGTGAAAAATTTGATTATTTTAACAAAATAAGAGGGATCATACAAAATGCATGTTACTTTTAGAGATATTTTACTTAAAAAAGGTTCACAATACAGCCCACAAGGCAAAAAATAGCTGATTTTCTAAAAAATAACCCCATTGAAAAGTTTGTGAACCTTTGTGATTCTTAAAGGGTTAGTTCACCCAAAAATGAAAATTAAGTCATTAATTACTCACCCCCATGCTGTACCAACCCCGTAAGACCTTCGTTCGTCTTCGGAACACAAATGAAGATATTTTTGATTAAATTTGAGAGCTGTATAACTACCACATTGGCTCCTAAAGGACTGCCTCTTGACGGCCCAGAAAGTCAATGAAGAAAATGTTTAAATATCCCAAGTGACTACCGTGGCTCAACTATATGTTTATCAAGCGACGCGAATACTTTTTGTGCGAAAAAACAAAAAAAATAACGAGTTTATTCGACTATTTATTTTCTTCCTTGTAGGCCAGAAACGAGAATTCCTTAGATTTCCACGACGCATGCGCGAGATTTGCGATCTGCTCACACCAGCCTTCACTACTTCAGATAGCAAATCTCGCGCATGCGTCGTGGAAATCTATAAGGAAGTCTCGTTCTGGCCTACAAGGAAGAAAAGAAATAGTCGAATAAACTCGTTATTTTTGTTTGTTTTTTCGCACAAAAAGTATTCGCGTCGCTTGATAAACATATAGTTGAGCCACGGTAGTCACTTGGGATATTTAAACATTTTCTTCATTGACTTTTTGGGCCGTCAAGAGGCAGTCCCTTAGGAGCCAATGTGGTAGTTATACAGCTCTCAAATTTAATCAAAAATATCTTCATTTGTGTTCCGAAGACATACGAAGGTCTTACGGGGTTGGTACAGCATGGGGGTGAGTAATTAATGACTTAATTTTCATTTTTGGGTGAACTAACCCTTTAATACCGCGTCATTAATTGGATGATCCACGACTGTTTTTTTTTTTTTTTTTTTTTGGTGATGTTCTCTAGTCCCTTGTTTGAGCAGTTAAGCTGCCTAATATTCTTCAGAAAAATCCCACAAATTCTTCAGTTTTCCAGCATCTTTTGCATATTTGATCCCGTTCCAGCAGTGACTGTATGATTTTGAGATCCAACTTTTCACACTGAGGACAACTTAGGGACTTATAAACACAAGTATTAAAAAAGGTTCAAACATTCACTGATGCAAGGGGTTCACATTTAATTCTGCAAGGGGTTCACAAACTTTGGAAACACTTTACTTGAAGGGATGTGCATAAGACTGACATGACACCTTCATAACCATGACATGACATATGTCTTGAATATGAAGTAGGGTTTATGACAACTGTCATTAAGTGTCATTTGCTCAGTTATGACATTTTAAATGCAAATATGACATTGTTTAACATATCTTTGTAATGACAACTTCTTCTAAAATTAAGTTAAACTGTCGTGTGGTTGGTTTTGACATTGGATGTCATGAGACCATTATAACTGTCATGAATATTTTTCGTAACTGCAGTGGTACTAATTGAATTTGTCATTAAAAAGTTATAATGGCTTCATGACAGCCAATGTCAAAACCAACCACCTGATAGTTTTATGTAAAGTTAACCAATAAAGCTAGGTGTTTTCTTAAGTTTGATAATTAATCTGCTATGTCATGTTTATGACAGGTTATGATGTATTGGTTCATGTCAAGTTGTCATGCCAAAGACATCTCAAACAATGTCATATTTGCATTAAAAATGTCATAACTGAGCGAATAACACTTAATGACAGTTGTCACAAACATGCATAAAACTTCCTTCATATTCTAACATATGTCAAGTCATGATTATGAAGGTGTCATGTTAGTCTTATGCACACCCCTTCAAGTAAACTCAAGTAAACTTCAAACATACCTGGTTAAGATTGCCAGTGTTGTGAAACAGAACTGCTTAAAGACTCATCCATGTAAAAATATACTGTTTTGTTTAGTGACTGTGCTTGGCATAAGTGAAACACCAACAAGATCTCCACTGGAAAAGATCATACTCCCCACTAAACCACCGGGCACGCGCCAGCCCACAATGGCCAAACCCTCCACATCTGCACCGAAGAAAGAAAAGCCGGGCCAAACCACTACAGCAAAATTGCGCCAAGACAAGCCCAAGAAGACAACTCAACCAAAGGAGAAGCAAATCAATGCAAGCGCAAAAACACTAAAGAAAGCTCCTCGTCCTCATAAGAAGACACTGTTACAAACCAAAAAAGTCACAGAAAAGCCCTATCACAATCCAAAGCTGTCCTTAAAAGGACGCTCGGAAAGAAATAAAACCAAACCGCTCAAACCAACGAAACCAAAAGAGGCGGCACAGCCGAATGTCTGGCTACAGAGGGCTAAAAAGACTGGGAAAGAGGTGAAGAAACCTGTGAAGATCAAACCTAAGGCGACTGTTTCTAAAAAGAATCTAGACGGCGGCAAAAATACTAAAAATAGCCCTCTGGCAAAAAAGAGAAAACTGTTTAAATAAGCCATGTGCGTGGTGTAGTAATTAGATGGTAGTAATGTAGTGCAGTAATGAGAAGATATCCTGTTCAAACAATGTATCGATGAAATAGCAGCTCTGAGGTCAGTAAGATGTGTGATGTGAGAGACCAAAGAAAAAAACCACAACAGGCTTGCGCCAACAGTTGATTTTGTTTAGCATGCAATACAGGAGCATTCTTCAAATGTTGATCTTATTTTTGGAATGTGGTTAAGTAATTAGTTCGGGGCGATGATCTTTAGTTTAGATCGAAACTACAATTATAATGGGAAATTCTAAATAAAAACACAAGAATGCTTTGGAAAAATCTTTGAAGCTCTTTAAGCTAAAATACATTGCATTGTAAAACGTGATAATTTTATGACATACCTAAGAAATGTAAAACCAAAGTGGCACAGACACAGACAGAAGGCAAACTTAAGTACCATGCATATGTTTTTTGGGGGGTGTAAGTAAAAATGGTTCATTCAGTAAAGTGTTTTGGCTTGTTTACAGAAAAATTCTGTTTAATGCAGATCCAAACCGAGTCTGTATGAGGGTGTAAATTTAGTATTGCTTTGCTACACCCTTGGTGTTTGAAGTACTATTTCCATCTGAAAATTAAAATAATCTTGTAGGAGCACCACTATTGATGAACAGGTAAAAAAAATGGAAAATGATAAAATTCACAATTTTTGCAATGTGACTTTTAATGAATTAAACTTTTAAATTATGCAGTCATTAAATATGCATACAAGTATGCACTATGCTAATGTTATTTCACAAAACAATTAATAAAACACTTTTAGTAAAACATGTTGTTTTGTGAATCACCAATAAAGTGCCAAGTAAAGAAGATTTTCAATATAGTTGCACTTTCTGCAGCATTATATAAAAACAGGTCAACGAAAAACAATTTCTCATAGAATTGTACCCCGGAAACAGAGACATCACTGTGAAGTATGTCAAAAACTCCAAGCAGAGCATAATGAAGATGATCGGCCATATTTTAACTGACAACATCCAGCCAAAGCCAAGACCAATCCATCATTCAAGATCCTAATAACCTCCCCTTCCTTCCACACACCTGGACAGAAGTATGCACCTTACATTTTTGAATAGATAAGCACGTTTTTTTGAATAGACAAGTTTTTTTGTAAACGTTTAAGACTTCTGATTTAGCTGCTACAGGTATAAAAACAAAAAAAATGCATGGAATGATCAAACCATATGTGCTAGAACTAAAACAATACATACAAATAATTAAAGAAATACCAGTTTGCAATATCAAGCAGTTTTTGTAAAGAGCCTCACAAATGATCAAAAATAAGGTGGATATGAATGCACAAATTTACTGAGATATGTTTGCAGCGTTGTTAATGTATTGTTTTGCATCTTATGGTCCTTCAAGTGTAAGATTATAAGAATTCAACAGTGATGGGATGTAGGAATGGTGCAAGGGGATTATCATATTTGGGTCCATCAAAATGTTTTAAACCCTGAGCTGACCTATGATTATCAACTGTAATCAGTGATTTGATATTAAATCAGTCAAATAAAATGTTTGTTAATTTTATTACCTATTATTTTGGTTGTTTTTTTTAATAAGTTTGGCCAAATTGGATAAAATAAAATGGGTAAATACTTAAAAACAAACACTCACCCACCACTTTATTAGGGTTACTTTTTCAGTACCGGATTGGACCACTTTTGCCTTCAGAACTGCTTTAATTCTTCATGGCACAGATTCAACAAGATGCTGGAAACAGTCCTCAGAGATTTTGGTCCATATTGACATGAGATGTTATTTCCTTTCTATCAGCTAAACCAGTCTGATTATTCTCATCAACAAGGCATTTTCACATAACTGGGGTTCACTGGATATTTCATCTTTTTCTGATAATTCTCTATAAACTCTAGAGATGTGAAAATCCCAGTAGATCATCAGTTTCTGAAATATTCAGACCAGCCCGTCTGGGACCAACAACCATTCCACGTTCAAACTCACTTATATCCCCTTTCTTCCCCATTCTGATGATCAATTTGACCGTCAGTGGATCGTCTTGACCATGCAAATGCATCAAGTTGCTGCCATGTGATTTTCTGACATGATATTTGCGTTAATGAATTGAACAGGTGTACCTAATAAAGTGGCTGGTGAATGTATAAAGTTTAAATAAACATGGCATGCTGATGCAGGTTATCTGGCTGTGACAAAATAGGATCACAAACAATATTTTGTTTAAAAAACAAGCTTTGTTAGGGCTTGTCTTTTGCAGTTAAACTATACACAAACTTCATGCTGACAGAACCTAACTTTCCCTAAGTCTGCTAAATCTTTATTTTAAAGGCTCTGTTGTTCTCTCACCTACAGAGCTTTACTGTATGCTGTAATTAAAGCACAGGTTATGGGCATACCATTACAAAAGTTTCAGAAGACATGCTGGAACGAGATTATTTGTATCGTGTCAAGCAGAAACTAATAACTGGGTTTCTAAAAGCCACTGCAAGATATATTCGCTTGACAGAAATCCTAAGGATTTATCTTGGAGATTGCCTAAAGGTGATGATTTGTCGGACAGGTGAAAACATCACTATACAAATCTTGTGTTTGAGATCTTTAGTTTAAAACGGGCCTGCATATTGTGCTCTGGCAAGTAAGCCCTGATTTGTATTGCACAATTTAAAGGGTCTGCAGCACGCTAGGAAATATTTTCAATTGGTTCTCTGCTTCTCTATTGGCTTTATTCAGTTTAAGGTCTATTTATTTCTAACTCCAAGATCATGTTCTAATATGCATTTTGATTTGGTTGAGTCTTGAGGTACACATATATATGTTGTTTCTTTAAATTTGTTAAATTAATTTCACAAACAATAACAAAGAAATGGCAAGTAACAAGTAGAAAAACTGAAATAGTATTTTCTTGTAAAATTAACTTCAATATAATAACCTTTTATATTTAATATTTATATATATTTATACCTTTTATATTTATTTACAAATTTGAAAATTCATAATTCATAATGACTAATAATGATCATTTTTGATTTTTCTTAGTATCTGTAACACTAAAACAATGCCCTGCAGTGTGACATGCTATACTTGCTATAAAACAACTTTAAACAAGCACTTAACCATGACATCTGGAGACAGTTTTACACCAGTGGGGCCCAATTTCATGACTTCAAGGGTACCACAATACTATGAATTCAAATTCAACAAAAGACCCCTGACAGACAGGAAGAACATCCATGAAAAAACATGTTTTGATCATTGCCTGAAAGACAACAAAATACCTATGTCACTGTTTACTTTGCAAGTCTGTAATTACTTGCCCTCTAGCAGACACTTTTCATCGATGGAGTCTTACAGTAGACTAATTACAGGGAATATTCACGTAAAGCAACCTGAAAGAGTGAAGCTGCCAGAATTCGAGGGGCTCGGGACACCATTAACATGGGTGGGTCCCCTCTGCCCCGGGCCCTTTGATCACAGGGCATGAGACAGCATTCCCGCTCATGGACACAATGATGATGGCTTCAGATTTACTTAATCTTGAAGAGAACTGTGTAGTAACTCATAAAGGGCGGCACGGTGGCTCGGCGGGTAGTAATGTCGCCTCACAGCAGGGAGGTTCGGTTTTGAGTCCCTTATATGACCCAGGAGGCCTTTAAGTGTGGAGTTTGCATGTTCTTCCTTTGTCTGTGTTGGTTTCCCCAAAAAATATTATAGCTGAAATGGGGACACTAAATTGT
The DNA here is from genome assembly GCF_016745375.1 of Pimephales promelas. The sequence goes on from NW_024121666.1 coordinate 110,393, forward strand.
CCATGGTGTGAGTTTGTTTGTGAGTCCCAATCCATGTAATGTGGAGGGTTGGGGAAAGACCTGGAAAATCATTGCCAAAAAAAAAAAAAAAAAAAATCATGGACAGTCTCTCACATATTGCAAAAGATTGGCCATAAAATCACCAATATGACTGAAATGGTTAATGAATGAGTAACTCATTTAAAAGGAAACCACAAAATGAAAGGTCCCAAGAATTGAGTCAAGCCGAAATGCTATTGTCATTTTCCTGCTCACCGAGTTTGTCATCTTAGTGAGATATTTCACATAGATGTGCTAGCCATCCGACAGGAAGAAAATTATTAACTCTCTTTCCCAGTTAAAAGGAGCCTGTTTACTGAATGAGCCACAAACATGCTGGTGATGAGTTTCTTAAGCTTGGAAAAGAATTACATTTACAAATGCAAAGCAATACGATACAATAACCCATGCAAATATACTAATTCAATAAAGAATCAATATCACAGGATTTTTCTGCGTTTTCACCATGTTGACTTTCTCTACCACGGAAACGGTATATATATTTTGTGATGATTGTTTCAAGTTACGTCCGTTTCTTCAATTGATACATGTAGAATTCAGAAACCCTTGTTATTAGCGACACCGGTGGCCATTAAGTGAACTGCAGCCAGCAACTTATTTCTCAAGCTCACACACGTATCGTATAAGAGACCGAAGATGATTCTGTGCCCTGATATACTCATGGTTAAGTTCTTTTCCGTTCTTCGCTTCAAAAGAAGTTGGAAATATCTTTGCAGCAATATACATTTTAACGAATGTCTCGACATCATCCACACTGCAGACAGAACTCCGTTTAGAGAAATATATAAATATGTACTGCAAGCTTTCCTCTCAATAACAAAATAAACACCCAGCAAAAATGACAGCAGTTAAGAAAGCATCTAAAGCATAGTTCACCCAAAAAAAATTATTCTGTCATTATTTACTCACACTATGTTTTAATTTTGGGTGAACTATTTTAAGCTGAAAAACTATTAAGTAACAAACCAAGTTAGTTAAACAGCCACTGGGAGCCAGTTGTTGGACCAAAGATAGAAGGTACTGTGAGAATATTGGGTCACTGACAGAATCTAATGCTGCATTCCAGACCGCTCAGAATATGGATTTGTCCCAACTCCTACTTGGAAATAACGTATGGAACGCCACTCGAAGTGAGACATTCGACCTGCTCGATCAACCCAAACCTCATCGAGATAATCACTTCCAAGATTGCAATGTGCATAGTGTACCGTAAGTCAAAAGTAAAAACAAACTTTAACATTAGACATTACGTTTACAGTATATATAATACCTTAATTTGAGCTTTTTGTCAGCCGTTTTCAAAGTGAACGGCAGTATTTTAGGCTATTTCTTTTCTGTTTTTACCATAATTGACACACAAAAAATACGAAATGTTCAATGTGTGAACGCGAGTGTGATTGACTGGAACTGAACTGAGGTCTGAAGTGGGACATTCCCACGTCCAATGTAGTCTACTCGCCATATCTGATATACACATTGCACATGCAAGGGGAAAAAACACATGCTTTGCAGCCGCAAAGCAGAATATACACAAACGACAACACGCTAATAGAAGACAGAATGCATTCTAATAGAATATTTAGAGATTTCTATAAAATCTTCCTATAAAAATATATATATATATATATTATTATAAAAGTTCCCATAAAATCTTCAAAAAAGTCCTTTAAAATCTCCTCATTAAAGGCATGGTTCACCCCAAAATTAACATTTTGTCATCATTTACTCTCACCCTCATGTTGTTCCAAACCTGTAGGAGTTTATTCTGTTGAACACAAAAGATATTCTGAAGAATGATGGTCACCAGACAGTTGATATAATAGTATTTTTTTTGTCGGTCAACAGTCTGGCTACCAACATTCTTTAAAATATCTTCTTTGGTGTTCAATAAAAGATCGATTCAGATTCTTTTATTTAATGCCATGTCAGCATTCAAAGCTATTTTCATGACAAAAATTAAATTACAAAAATACAATTATCATATAATCAATAAGCAAGTCATATTACCAGTATATAAGATTTTTTAAAATAACATTATGATAAAAAAAAAAAAAACGTTTCAGGCATAATCTAATTAAATATTTCATTAAGTGAAGTAACTTCATAAAAGAGCATTCTGCTTGTATTAAGTCCGAGACAATCTAATAAAATTTATAGAAGATAGAAAATCATACAAGTTTGAAACAACTTGAGGGTGACTAAGTAATGACAATTTTAATTTTGGGGTAAACTATCCCTTTAACAGTGAAAAATTGATTAAAACAGGGATGTCAAGGCTTTTATTCAAGCTTATTTGAAAACTACAGGGATGCGTATTGAAGCAGGATTGGAACTAAACTCTGCAGGGTTGTGACCCTCCAGGAATTGAGTTTGACATCCCTAGATTAAAAAATTGAGAGGAAAAGAACTTAGCAACTACATAAAATACTGTAAATATGGAGAAACAGAAACTTTGTTGTCGCCTTTTACTGAGACTCCTTGTAACCACTGAAATGGCACCATCTATTGGGTGTTTTCCAAATGAACACAGTGCTAGTTAAGTTTCAAAAAGCTTTACAGTATGCCTGGTCTCCTTTAAAAAAATCACACAAAAAAATCACAGTATTGGTAATTCTATTCAATAGTTCAGTGTCTGATGGTTGGGATCATTTAGCATGTTGAGAGAAAACAATACTGGAATAGCTTAATATGCTCAATGCCTTTTTAAATTAGTCACAGACTGTTCCAATTAAGTTGTTGATTTGAGTTGTTACATGAAACCTGATCATTATTGCAATGCATCATAATTATCTTGCTAATACACTGGTAATTTTGAAGTATACGGATTAGTCAACAAATCACAGAATTCATATCTTCTCATTGCAAAACAGGGTGACATTTTGCACATTAAAGAATGTGTTCACTCAAAGTTGAAAACTGTCTCTATTTACTCACCCGTGAGATATTATTTTGAGAAAGTGAAGATTTTTATAGGGCTGTGTCCCTTTATCTTTGCAGAAGACTAATGGTTTTGTAATCTCTATTCCAACCATAATTCTACAGCCAATACAGAAAGTTTTACAAACAATCTTTACATATGATTTTATTTTTCTTATTCAATGAAAATGATAAGAATATTGATTCACTGTAACTTGTGAATTAGTCTGCATGTAAATTATTCACTCGATTTTGATATGGTTTGATATTTCATTCCATCCGGCCCCATTTCAATAGGTGATCTTATAAACGGGTTCACCAACATGAAGGATGCCCGTTTTCTTGACGGTGTAGTACTGTCCCAATATTGGCGAGGTTTTCTGGTTAGGGTCAGTCAGTCGATAGCTATGAAGCAAAAAAATCAAGTAGGTGATGAAAACCGTGGATATATTAAGAGATGCCTACAACATGACATATGATGCCTTCCTTTATGATTTCGTTTTTTAAAGGGGAAAGGGGGTGTTGAGTTGGTGCTTGCGCCACAAATATATTAATTCATATATAATTCATATATAGATAGGGTTGGTAAGATTTTTATTTTTATTTGAAAGTCTCTTTTGCTCACCAAGGCTGTATTTATTTGATCAAAATAACAAAACGGTAATATTGAGAAATATTTTTAGAATTTAAAATAACTGTTTTCTATTTTAATATATTGTAAAAATGTAATTTATTCTTGTGATCAAAGCTCAGTTTCTTCAGATTTCAAAGTCTTCAGTGTCACATGATCCCTTCTTATCATTATTGCTTAATATTTTTGTGGAAACTGTGATGGACTTAAGTATTATAGAAGAAAATGATTGACTAAACACAACAGCCATGAACTTGAGAGCTCTGCCCTTTGATCCGGATAGATTTTAATTCAATCTAAAGTGTGCACTTACTTTTTGAGCGTGTTCAGTGGTTCTTTCCGGGTGATGACTCCAGTCTCGGGGTCAACGGTGGTAAAGAGGCATCTGAATATTTATACACAGAATTAAATGTTACATTAATAACGATTATATTTGTGAACAATCAATGTATATTCCACTTTACCTTCCACAGCCAACAACCCTCTTCATCTCCACTTGGCCAATCTGAATATGATCCCATGTGTCCTGGTGTAGGAATAATAGAGTTTTATTTTACATCATAACACACCTTCATATCATTCAAAGTTACTGTATCCTGATTATTCAGTTATACCTCTGTGAATGCCTCACAGTCACTGACAACAATACTGGGACGAAATTGAAAGACGGTAACATCCTTATCCAAACGGGTATTCAGGTCCCTAACAGAGGCCTCCGACATTAGCATGATGGGAGCGGCATCGGGATAGGCCACCTGAAGAATTGAAAAATCAGATCAGATAATGCCAGTGACAGATATATAGCATATATATAGAACATAACAGACATATAACCCAAAGAAGGTCACAGGAAACATTAGATCTCTTCTTTACAGTCATGGGGAGTCATTTCCAACAATTAGTATAGGTTTTGTGTATTGTATCCTAGATATTAAAACAAAAATGTCATATTGCACTAGATTTTCATATATGTTGAAAGGAGGTACAGTAGAAGCAGAGCTGTGAAACCTTATAATATATATATATTTTTTATTTATTTTTATATATCGGGATTCTTTTCTGTCATGACAGTATTTTTTCCTTTTAATTATACATCTAGAGTTCTGCTTTTAGGATGATTGAGTGATAATTTAATATAATTTGGCTAAAATAAAAATACTAAAATATAATTAGGCATTTCTCATTCTCCCATTAATAAATATATTTGGTATAATATATTTCTACTATCTAAAAAATTTTAAAGTAGGAATGTTTCTATATCAAAAACTAGTAAATCGTTATGAGACATGTTTTGTCCCACATCTCAAGAGTCAATATTACAGTTTTACAAAAATTATTTTATTTTATTTGTAGTATAAGACATGTAGAGGACTGTCCATCAAACCTTTTCGTCCTTAGGATAGAGGGGATCTTTCTCAGAAGGTCTCTGGGCCTTTAGATGAGGTTCAAAATGCACCAAGCTAACTTTCTTGTCTGATTCCAGGTATCGAGTAAGCCAGTCAGACACATCGTCCCCGCAATCCCTGCCCTGAACGTCGATACTAAAGACTCTGGACACACAAGCAAAATTATTTTCAAGTTTCAGTAGTATGCCACTTTAACTAGAAGAACTCTCTTAACAAAGGAAACTTTGGCCACACATAAAATGAGTTCGCACAGGCAGGATCTGGAAAATCCGGAAAATCTTCTGTTTTGAAATGTTAAAAAAAAAAAAAAAAAAATCACAGCTTCATCGGAATGGTACAAAACTTGGTGACTTTTATGGCATTTGGAAGGTGCTCTTCAGTCAAAAATCACGACCATAGGAAATAAATGGGAAATCGCCAAAAAAAAAACAAATTCACTGAATTTTTGTGAGTACAATCTACAAATCGGCCACGATGCAGAAAGAAAGGGCTCAGCAATGAAGGGGTGAAACTCTAAAACATCTCCCTGTGCATGCTCTTTTGAGGTGAACCCAGGGTGGACCCCATAAATCTCCACTGACAGACAAGAACGGTTTGACCAAAAAATATCAAAATTGAAAATACTGTGGAAACAAAGACACCTACATCTTGGATGCCCTTGAAGTAAGCTAAAACATATCAAACATTAATTTCAAAGTGAACTATCCCTTTAAGTGTTGGTGAGGTAGGGTGGGTCACTGTTTGTAGCACTACTATGTACCTGCAGTCCACAACTGCATTACTGGGCTGGTGAAGAGGAACCCTCAGCTCCTCCATCTGGGGTGCGTTAAGACACAGCTGTCCTCCCTCACAGTTCAGAGACACCAACACCAGACGAGGCTGCTGCCTTCCCGTCACCATGTGTCCATCCTCTGTGATGACCAGCCAGTGACTGAAACAAAACAAAATATGTGCACGATATGTTATGTCGCGAATTATGAGTGGTGTGAGAGGTGTCTGAACTTTGAACCCCACGAAAGAAAAACAAAACGTGGAACGACACAATTATTAGCAGCATTTACATAAAATACAAGGAGGCTATTCATATTATCGAGTTTTCAAAAGTTTAAGTACACACAAAAGTTACAAAATAGACAAAAACATGGCAACAACAGCTCGAGCGCTTTCCGTTAGCATTATCAGACGGTAAATCATTAAAAGTCACTGATAGTTCGCACACTGACCCAGATAACTTAACAGTAACGTTACATTTAAACGCGAATGAAACAGACAAACTATGCTTTCAAATAAATTACACGACTGGAAAGCAAAGATGAACACTTAACAAATACTCACCGATCCCGCAGTTCGCCATACTTCAGACCCATTCGCAGACATTCTGCTGTCTCTACCGACACCACCTTCCCAGACTTCATCGGATGAACCAGCAGCTGAGTAACAACTCCAACTCGGGTTAACTTTTTCTCCTGACGCATATATTTATAAACGACACCGAGTCCAAGCAGAGCAACAGTTGTGCCTGCAGCGCACAATGCGATTTGCCGATTCTGGTCAAAGATTTTCATAATCATCTCTTTGACGTTCATCTTTATGTTCTGCGAGATTTGACAGGTCTGAAAGGTTCCTCAACGCTCAGCACTGTGTTTTTATTGCAGCCAATGAAAAGGCCCGTTGCTACTGGGTAGTTTTAAAGGGACGGGGTCCTGTCAATATGAAATCAGAAAACTTTCTTTTACACGCTCTAATTGTTAAAGATTCAAGTCATGTGCAGGTTATTAAGTACATGTTCAAAATATAATGACTTCACCACCTGAAACGACCTTTCTTGGCAGCTGTCGTCACCATCGCTTTAATTTTTCAACTCTTTTTTTCCCTGTTTTTTTTTTTTTTTTTTTTTAATTGAAGAAACATGTAAATTTACAAATACATTCAGGTGAGCATATAAGAGGTAAAGACAAGTTATAGAGAATAATTCCTTAATTTTTCAACTCTCACCTGCCCAAACACCTTAGCCTGACTGACTACGTCAGACTTCCTACTTCCGCTAATTTCATTTCGACGAAGCAAAGTGAAGTCATTCAAATCAAATTTTGTTTGTTTGTTTTTTACAAAATGTTGGACAAAAATATGACGTCACAGATTATAACCCCCCAAAAAGTTTAACTTGTATTGAACTTGTAACATATTCCTTATTAAACCTTTCACCATATACAAAATAAGGATTCATTTCACATGGGCATTTTCTTTTTTATTATTATTATTATTCTAATCAGCAGAGTTATTTTTGCCCTGGTCCCTTAGTAAGGACAGGATTAGAAACATAAATGTACACTCTGTCCTACCCTCATTGACCTGCTGGTCAAAAGATATTTTCTACCTTTCACATGATGCCAAACCAAAAAAAATATACAAGAAAAAGCAACAGATGCCGCCACCATGGGGGTTCGTGGCAATACAGGCATTTGTTGTAATGGCGTTCCTTCTGTCACTGTGTCATGCAGGTTTAATAGCTGAAGGCAAAGTCTTGGACACAAAGCGCTTTCTCCTTGGCAGGATGTGAAGATGGCACAGACTCCTGTGTGAGCCAAACATAGCCTGAGCAGCAAGTCCTCTCTGATTCATGAGGGATACACAGAACACGATGTCCAGATCAGTGCTGAGAGGGTCCGTATGGGATAACTACTGTTTTTCCTACAGTTCAGACCAAGGTCATATTTATTCTTTATCTTCAAAGCTGACATTTATGTGTTAAACATCTAGAGTAATTAGATACCTCACTTTCAAAAGTCGTATGCACTTTCCGTGCCGAGATGTTGACTCAGATATCATACATAGACAACTCTGTCCTCGTTTTTGAAAAAACAAAAAAAACAAAGTGCAGCCGGTCTGATTAATTATTTTATCACTCCACGTGACCTCCATCAGGTTAATATGCTTAGGAGGTTGAGGGAGTCATGTTGGTATGCCACCTGGATCAACAAATACCTGATAGGTGTTTCATTACACTGAAGTCTACAGCGTATTACAGGTGACTCATTACATAGTCTAATAATAATATCCTTCATCAAATCGCAGATAATAAAGAGTCTCAGGTTCTCAACAATACAAAAACTATCAATGCAACATGGTTATGCAAATTGCAGAATTATAGAATTGGTCTTTTAAGGAGTATAAATTGAATTGGAAACACCCCACAGGAAGTTAAACGGATAGGAAGGTGAATTTATTGAAAGAATTTCAACGCAGATCATGCATTCAATGGATCCCCCAAAGGGGAAAAATATGAGAAGGGAGGAAAATAAGTTTCCTTAACTTGTATTATATCAAAACTTTTTGCTTTGTTTCTCAAAAGTATTGCTTTCCCCTGAAAAACAATCAGCGTTCACTCACAACAAAAATAATAAAAAAGTGTTCTTACTCAATTTTTTTTGTGAGCAAATGCGAACGTATTGCAATACATTTGTTTCTCCCATCTCATATTTTTCAGTCACCATTATGAAATATATAAATAGACTTTTCTGTTACTTCAAACATAAATGACATTTCATCTATCTTTCTATCTAAATTCAACTCAAATTCTGGAATAGAATTGGAATTTAAAAGGCATTCTCAGTTCAATTCTGAATGGCAAACAACACTGCAATGCAAAGCCAAAAATGGCTGAGATTTATGAAAACTCTAATCCCACACGTATTTCATCTGAACAGGGTAAAATCGCACTCCAGAAGTTTTTTGGACTGTTATCTATTGCACCATTTCAGGGTTCATTTGAAGTAGAAGACTTGATAGAGATTAGATGTGTTGGTGTAAAAAGAAGTTTTCATCAGTCCACCTCGAGCTTGGGTGGTCCGTTCAAGCATCTTATGCTATCCAAAAAATTCATGTGACTCATTAAAGATCTACAGTGACTGTATAAGGAAGTGAGGTGATTCAGACAGAGCTGCGTCTCTTGGAGAAGAGCCTGAACGGCGAGATGTTTCTCAGGTCAGCAGACACAGTGCTAATGGCCGAGCAGCGTTGAGGGTTGCACACGCAGCCCGTCGGGCCGGGTTCGAAAAAGTGGTGGGGCGACATGTCTCCTTGCTCCATCAGCGCGTCAGTAAAGGACATATCCTGCGGGAGGATCACCATTTTCTCTCGGCTTTTGTACCACAGGCAGGAGCACACCGTCTGGAAGTGAAGCACCTCAGCATAGACGCTCTTCAGCCCTCGCCTTTTGTCTCGTCCCGTGGCGGCTGGGCTCGGAGGGTCCGGACGCCGCAGAACCGAAGCTATCGGTTGATCTTTGGAGAGCAGCGCCCTCTGCGCCGCGTCTCTTCTCTCGTCCTCGGTGTTCATCGTCATGAACCGTAGCACCACTAGATTGAGGAAAGCACCAATCACTGTGAGGCCCATCAGGATATAGACAAAACTAAAGGCCACGTAATGAGGGTCGTTTTGGAGGGCGTTGTCCTTCTGCAGGGCCACGTAGTCCCCGAAACCGATGGTGGTGAGGGTGATGAAGCAGAAGTAGAAGGCATGGAAAAAGGTCCAACCTTCATAGTGGGAGAAGGCAGCTGCTCCTACGCACAAGGTGCTGACGCAGGAGAAGAAGCCGATGATCACCATGTTGGCCATGGAGACTTCCGGCCTCCGCAGGCCCATGCATTTCTTGGCTTTGTGCAACAGGAAGCGGACGAAGGTGTTGATGCGTTCGCCCAGGCTCTGGAACATCACCAGGGTGAGGGGGATGCCCAGAAGCGCATACCCCATGCAGAACGCTTTCCCAGCATCCGTACTGGGGGCGGCATGGCCATAACCTTGGGAAGGAGAGCAGAACAAGATACGTGACTTAAAGGGATATACTCCACTTTTTGGGGAAATAGGCTCATTTTACAACTCCTTCAGGGTTTGAGTTTTACTGTTTTTTAATCCATTCAGCCGACTTTCTGATATTTGGAAGAATATCAGTTTCTGGTCTCATTGACTTCCATAGTAGTAGGAAAAAAAATATACTATGGAAGTCAATGAGACCAGAAACTGATATTCTTCTAAATATCAGAAAATCGGCTGGATGGATTCGAAAACGGTAAAACCCAACTATTTAACTCTGAGGGAGTTGTAAAATGAGCCTATTTCCAAAAAAAGTGGAGTATCCCTTTAAATAATCAACATTTTCATGGAAGACTGGATGTTGTATGTTTAGATGTTTGTAGACCTACAGATCCTGCATCCATTGGAATGGACATCACGTGATTTGTGGTTTGAACCAATAAAATGTTATGTTTTTATAAGATGGGTAGTTTCTGGTCACCGATTGGTTCCTGATCAACCAATTACAATGAATATATGACCCTTTGCTTAGTCTAGAATACATTTCCCTCTCAACAACACAACTCAACGCTTAAAGAGATAGTTCGGCCAAAAATTAAAATTCTGTCATTAATTACTCATGTCATTTCAAACCCATAAGACTTTAGTTCATCTTCGGAACACAACTGAAGATCTTTTTGATGAAATTTGAGGGCTTTTACATGGTAATTTATGTTAACGGTAGTGTCATCAACTTGCACCCATTATAATCCTGATAGTATCAACGAGTGATAATATTCAAAGTTAATTTAAAGTTAGTCAAGACCATACCAGAGAATGTCAATGGGTCTTTGGTTCGACTGAGTTTGAGATTTACTGGGTCAATTCAACCTTGCAGAAAAAAAACATAAGTGTTCTTTGGTTGTGTATATCAGCTAAACAACCTCTTAAACAGAATAATTTATAGGTAAACAGGACAGTCAATATCTTCACTGTTTGTAACTGGCCAGAGTAATCAGACTCTTCGTCACACGCACATACCTCCCACGTTTATTTGTACTGGATGTTCTTTAACTTTCTGTAAATATTACTACTAACGTTCATTGCACTTAGCCATCGCTATGTTATGATGCTGTAAACTACAATGAGGGCAGACTAATATGGCATTAGCCTGGAGATTTTTGAAGATCTTGGTATTGGGATACCAAAAAGACTCATGAATTAAGTTTTCAACAAGCAAATTAGGAGAACGAAGTAATGAAGAATTTAACATTTCAAAATCTCTGTTCTTTTGTTTTATTATTTGGACAAAGGCTGATGTTGTATCTATAAATCAATCTAATAAAAAATATATATTGAAATAATCCGAATGACTACTTTTTATGTGCATGAACAAATAATAACCATAATTCCAAAATGTAATGTTAAATGATTTATGTAAATATCTTCATCTGACCTTATCCAAACCCAACAGTCCATGTGAATCAATCTTTAACCCTATAACCTAATACAAACTGACATGGTGACCCACAAATGGTAAAATCTAAATGAACTGATTATATTCAAGTCAAGACAAAAAATAATTATATTTGTCATGAAGGATGTTTGAAGATGTAAAAAAATGAGTATTTGTACAATATATCATCAATAAGAATAGCAAAAGTCATTTTTAATCTGATATTAAAAAAACTATTAGTCTTTCAAACAAAACATGCATGAGGGTTAAAGAGAAATAAATAAACCTATACTATTTAGCCTTATTATCATTCAACAGGCAATGCAACGTAATTGTCTTCAGCTAGTGAAAACGCAGAGACAAAACTCACATACATTAGCATTTTGTAGGGTGCTCTTCCAAAAATAACCCATGACCATTTTTGAACTAATCCACCGGAAGCAATGACGAAATCACCATGAACCGTAACACAGGATTAAGCACTTCAATAATGACTGTATTGAGTCTAATTTCATTATTTGTGTTAACTAAGTCATTTTAACGAGCACATTTCACTAAGATTGAATTTTGCTGAATTTCGGCAGTATTTTTATTTCAAAGAAGCACATAATAAAATGTTGATTTCAGGTTTGAAAACTGTCAGCTGCAGTTGCCAGATTAACTTTCCGGTTAAAAATACAGTTTGGATGGCATTTTGGTGATTGTAGCCTATATGTTAAAGTCCATATAGCTAGTATATATGATTACAATAGCCTACCTAAAAATATTACTCTTATTTGAGAAAATATGTTCAAAGGAAAAACCAAGCAATGATTTTAAGTAGATCGAAAATGTCTTCAAAATAAAACAGGAACAACACAAATGCTATAAGCAACTAAGTAACCAAATTACATTTTTAGTGGAAGGAATTGAATTGCCCCTTTTCATAAGGGGATTCATAATTTTCACTAATAGGCTAAACCATTTTTGGAAAATGAAACATTTGTTTTTACATAAAAGTCTAAAAAGTGCAAATGATTTTAAAGTTGAATGGCATATAGTATAGGAAACTAACATAATTCGACTAGAATGACTCTCTTAACAAATTAAGTTAATCAGAAAAAAAAAAAAATTACCAATGGTCGTTATCACAGTGATGGCAAAATAAAAAGACCCGGCGAACCTCCACTGGACTCCGGCTTTGTGAGGCTTCAGAAGCAACACGACCTTTTCAATCTGATCAAAGTCAAGCCTGGTGAGATTATATTTATGCATGAGTAGAAATTTTCGATAGTCGAGCTTGCCCTTCTGTGTTTTCTCTTGCTTTGACTCGAGAGCATCGAAGACTCCCGCTCCAATGAGTAAATAGGACAAAGTGCAGATAATTAAGGCGAGTGTCCGCAGGTTTTGCCTCTTCATCTTCTCATAGTCGCTCCAACATATCCCTCAGTTTTCAAAGCTCCGGTCCGGGCATGGGAACTTTCCTGATTCATGGCTTGTCATAACTCCCTTGCACCCCTTGGCAGCAATAACCCAACCGAGGGTCTCCTGAAAAAGTGGCCAGTGGCCACAGGGGACCGCTATTAAAAGATGTCGTGTTTAGTGGGAGCTGTTCTTTCAGCACCACCCCCAGGGACTCATAGGCTACACACACTCCTTATATGGTCATTCCCTTCGGGTTACAGTATGAAGGAAGGGTTGCGCGTTATCGATCATATTACATTGTAATTCTTGTACTTACCATTATAACAGCAACAACAGTAAATTATGCATAATTACATGCAGCTAACCCTCAACCAAATCCTAATCCTATCCTACCCTAGACTACATAGTTGCTTAATATTACACAGTATAGTTAAATATATACAGTAATTACATACAACACCATAAAATAAAATGTAGGCTAACCAGAGTTTTTTTTTTTTTTTTATTTATTTTTATTTATTTTTTTGTATAGGCTAACCAGTGTGTGAACAGCTTGTAAGGAGACTTAAAAAACGAGACCAACCGCAACTAACTTCCTAGTTTATAAAAACCCCGTAGGCGGATATTTCTGCGAAGGACTCGGGCCGGTTTTGCCGGGAAAATCCAAAGGATGTGGCGATAACTCGCGCTCCCGAGAGCCTCTCTTGAATGCTATGTTAAGGAGGATATTGTCGAAAGAGCCATTCTGTACTGTAAAGTTAAGGTGTCATGCAAAGAAAAGGGATTCATTCAAACTTAGTCTCACATAATCAGATCTATATAGTATCAAACACAATATATTTAAACTATCATTACAGAGTCATTTTTTAATTTAAAGAGATTTTTTTTTACATTAACAGAGTGATTAATTATCTCATCTTTGTTTGGACATGATGCCAGTGAATTGCAGAGCTAGTGCAAACATTTTCCACATAGTTGTGGTCAGATGCTCTCCTCTGTCATTTTTGTGTTTAGATGTTCACTAATAGGCTTTATTGCTGAAAATGTATTTCCAACTTATTTTTATTTGTAAGCAAAGTAGTTTGCCGTGAGTATCGGAGCATTGAATCAAGTCAGTCTGCAAATAACCTGATCGAGCACGAGCAATGAGTTACTTGCTGTAGTTCACATAACAGCCACAGGTGTCGCTAATAACAATTCGACATATAGCCCTGAATGTGTCACTCTTTTAGGAGCTTTTTTTACAGTGGCCCAGTAGTGCACAATACAACGACCCTAAAAAGCAAACCCAAGTTCACAACACTTTATTTCGTTGTGTTGTAGATTTTCTATTGTGTTGTAGCCTACTTTTTCCTTTGTGTTGTTGTGGCTCATTTCCATTGTGTTGTGAATTTGTGTATGCTTTTTAAATTTCGTTGGGTTGTGTACTACTGAGCCACCGTACTTTTTCGATTACTAATGTGATAACATGATGTGCTATACTGAAAATGTAAAGTGTCGCCTCTTCCTTTACATGAAGAAATTAAATAAAAATAGTTTAAGAAAATAAACAAGCTTTAAACCTGGGAATTTTTTCCGCATTTAACCTCCCTTGCACATTTGAAAGAGTTTGCTTATGCTTTATTAACGGCAATAATATATAATAGTCACAGCATAAAGCATATACAGATTCCTGAATTTAGAAAGTGTATCTAATAATCACTGACATAATTATCTCCAAAAAAAAAAAAAAAAAGTTCATAAACCGGTGTGGTTTGCTTTTTCAAGAACAGAAAAAAACCTAAATAAACTGTTCCTACTTTCAGTGAAAATCATTGCAGTCTAATGGAAAATTTTTATAGGAGGTTTTCAGGGAACTCATCCAATGATCGCTGAAACGTTTTCCAATGGAACACAGTAATCCAGAGTCCAGACCCCTTGCATGTTCGCTGACCCTTTGCATATTTCAACAAATGGTTTCCAGGCTTCATAAATTGTTGTCTAGCAACATAATTAACGCTCTAGTCCTTGAGTAAATATCAGTGGTCCTTTGTGGGTTCAAGCAGGCGTACCCTTTGCATAACAATTTGCCTTTAACAGCCTCTCTGCGCATCAGTGCAAAATAAACTAGTTCCTTTAACGGCCACAGCAAGGACATCTGGTTAAACAGACAATGCAAACCTTTCTGCTATTCTGAACAATTCTGCTATCAAGACATTGTGCTGTCTTTTTTTTCTCTTCAAAATCATTTTGCCACAGACCTTCGCCAAAACGTGAAAAACATGTCTAACCAAGCATTTTTCGTCCCACAGTAACTCGACAGAAGTCGTCATTCAAATCAATTTCATATTTTTATTTCAAAATATTACATAGAAAATCTAATTTACTATGCAGGATTTAATTAATCAAGAATCTGTTAAAAACATTAAAATTGTTTGTTATGGCCACGATTTGATCTCATCCATGTTTTAGATAATTATCTACAATCCTCAAACTCTATCTACGCTTTCCAAGCATAAAAACTCCTTTTTGTGAGGAACTGATGCGTTTCATGACACATAAAGATCTTAAGTTAGCCACATTAAAAATGTTCCCATAAAAGATGACATGATTTAAAAGACAAAGACAAAGCCTTTGGCACAATTAGCATAAATAGGATCTCAAGAGTGTTCTCAAGATAAACTTTAAAACATACACATCATTTTAGTGCCTTCAATGAGCATGTTGTCCATATTTGTCGAACCGTACTATTGTGTACAGTAGTGTGTAGTGTGTAAATAACCCAGTCATTTTAAATGGCAAATACAAAGTGAGACCATTTATGATTAGATAAATTCACCCTTGAACAGCAACACATGAGCAGAGCGCGTTTACTGGAGAATTGATCAGCCATTACAAGGCTTCAAACTCATCTATTCTCTGCTTGGTGTTGCCCATGCGGATCTGACGAAGCGTCTTGTACTTGTCCCTCCCGGCCTTTACGTTTTCATTGTGCAGAATGTCGTTCTGAGTCTTCATAGAGTTATCACGGGCCTCGGCCAGCTCAGAGCTCAGGGCCTAAAAACAATTTAAGATGCAGTTAAATACCAGATAAAGACAATTTAAATAGAATATTCGGATGCATAACAGTGGCGTATGGTACGTACTGAACTGCAATTGGTGATTTCAGAAACAAAACATGTTGTTCGCGAATGAACCAAATAAACGTGCCATTATGTTTATATAAAACTGTACGAATGAAGCATGTCTTTTATGAACAGCCTAAAATAGTAAGAATAACAAGGCTTGTAATTGTAAACAAGTTGTAAATCAATGTACTGTAGTGTTTTTAGTGGAAAACACTCACCTAGCTAGTAGTGTAAACTACAGATTCGACAGATTTGAATCACTGAATGAATCAAATTCCGTACTACAAGTCAGTGTTACGCAAGTATATAGCATGTAGTATGTGAACAAACTGAAAAAAGGATAAGACTTTCATGTTTCGTTCATGAACAAAGAATTTCCTGAACGAATGGATCAAAATCCCAACTACAAGTAAGTGTTATGTTTGTATATTCATATAAACTGAAATGACAATGTACTGGAACAATGTAGATTTCAGATATAGATACTTAACAAACCAGTGGATGAATCTAGATCTGTTTTAAGAGTTCAAAAGATTCAATGAATCACTGGGATCAATCAAAATCCCAACTACAAGTAAGTGTTATGTTAAGTAAACTGAAAAAAAATTCACTGGAACAATGTAGATTTCAGAAAAAGATACTTAAAAAACAAGTGGATGAATCTGGATCTGTTTTAGGAGTTCAAAAGATTCAATGAATCACTGAGATCAATCAAAATCCCAACTACAAGTAAGTGTTATGTTAAATAAACTAAAAAAAAAAATTCACTGGAACAATGTAGATTTCAGAAAAAGATACTTAAAAAACAAGTGGATGAATCTGGATCTGTTTTAGGTGTTCAAAAGATTCAATGAATCACTGAGATCAATCAAAATCCCAACTACAAGTAAGTGTTATGTTAAATAAACTAAAAAATAAATAAAAATACTGGAACAATGTAGATTTCAGAAATAGATACTTAAAAAACAAGTGGATGAATCTGGATTTGTTTTAGGAGTTCAAAAGATTCAATGAATCACTGAGATCAATCAAAATCCCAACTACAAGTAAGTGTTATGTTAAATAAACTAAAAAATAAATAAAAATACTGGAACAATGTAGATTTCAGAAATAGATACTTAAAAAACAAGTGGATGAATCTGGATCTGTTTTAGGAGTTCAAAAGATTCAATGAATCACTGAGATCAATCAAAATCCCAACTACAAGTAAGTGTTATGTTAAATAAACTAAAAAAAAAAATTCACTGGAACAATGTAGATTTCAGAAAAAGATACTTAAAAAACAAGTGGATGAATCTGGATCTGTTTTAGGTGTTCAAAAGATTCAATGAATCACTGAGATCAATCAAAATCCCAACTACAAGTAAGTGTTATGTTAAATAAACTAAAAAATAAATAAAAATACTGGAACAATGTAGATTTCAGAAATAGATACTTAAAAAACAAGTGGATGAATCTGGATTTGTTTTAGGAGTTCAAAAGATTCAATGAATCACTGAGATCAATCAAAATCCCAACTACAAGTAAGTGTTTTATGTATATATGTATTTAAACAAACTGAAAAAAGGATAATAAGGCTTGTTTCATTTGTGAACGACTCTGTGTTTTTGAACAAATCTCCTAAACAAATGATAAAATGAGTCCTAATGCTCAATCACTCACTCACTCAATAAATAAATAAATCACTGGTCACCAATACTGGTATAATAATGTAACATCCAGATATAGATACTGAACAGGCCAGTGGATGTTTTTAGGTGCTAAAAACATTCACTAAATCACTGAGATCAATCAAAAACACAACTACAAGTAAGTTGAAAAAACTGAAAAAAGTATAATAAGGCACGTTTCATTTGTGAACAACTTTGTGTTTTTGAACGAATGACAAAAAGTCCAGAACCTGTCTCCAGAGACAGTTACTAAACAAATCAATGGAGGAATCAGGATCTGTTTTAAGGTGTTTTTCAGAATCAGAATTTGAAGAATAATTAGGATGAATCACAATTCGTGCCACTAATGCAAACATAATTAAGTCTGAGGAAAGGTGATCCGCATGTTACCATGAGCTGTTTCTGCACACGTTCGTTCTTATTCGCCTCTGTGATGCGCTCCTCCTCATTGCGGTGGTCCTCTATGCCCTCCACAGGCAACTCAGCACTGTAGGTGCTGTTGTTCTCCTCGTGATCATCATGATCGTTCTCCAAGGGCTCCTCCATCATGGCCCGGGCAGCCATAGGGGCGGCCATGGGGGCAGCGACCACAGGGGACGACATAACATGCTGCAACTCCTCACGGGTCTTTTCCAGATCGCCCTGAACCTCTTTAGCCTGAGAAAAGTAGAGAGGTCAGTTTTAAGAAGAATTTAATCGTATTTCAACAATTTAGGGCTGGATACCGAACGATATGAAACATACATTTTTATCTACATAGCACAGCCCTAATAGATATACTGTTCACAACTCACCCTGTTCTGCCATTCATTGGCTTCCTCTTCCTTGACTCTCTTGGCTTCCTCCAGCAAGACAATCTTTGCAGTGAACTCTGCCAGCTCTGCTGCCTTTTAAAGGAATCCAAAAGGTAAATCTTTCTTTATTTCACTAAAGATAAACAAATAATTCTGCCCTATTACACAAACTGTCACAGAATATGCTAGTGTCACTGTTTAAAGGAGTAGTTCACTTTAAAAAAAAACTTTAGCTGATAATTTACTCACCCCCATGTCATCAAAGATGTCCATGTCTTTCTTTCTTCAGTCGAAAAGAAATTAAAGTTTTTGATGAAAACATTCCAGCAACTGTTCAAAGGGGTTTATACGATTCCAGACGATGAATAAGGGTCTTATCCAGCGAAACGATCGCTCATTTAATAAATAAATAACAAAGTTTAAGTTTAACAAGCTCAAATGGTCGCCTTGCTCTGTTCTGTGATGCGCATTTGTGTTCGAACTCGTTTACCGATTTTTTCCAAGTCATTTGGTTCATTCAACGAACTAAACGAACGAATTGACTCGGCAAAAGATTCGTTCATTTTGATGAACGAGTTCGAACAGGAGAGTCACAAACGTGCGTCACAGAACAGAGCAAGGTGACCATTTGAGCTTATTAAACTTAAACTTTGTTATTTATTTATTAAATGACCGATCATTACGCTTGATAAGACTCTTATTCATCGTCTGGAATCGTTTAAAGCCCTTTGAACAGTTTGCAGTTTGTCTTTTGGACCTTGAACCGTTTGATTCCCATTCAAGTCCATTATATGGAGAAAATTAATTTCTTAATTTCTGTTCGACTGAAGAAAGAAAGACATGGACATCTTAGATGACATGGGGGTGAGTAAATTATCAGCAAAAGTTTTTTTTTAAAGCGAACTACTCCTTTAAGGTGTGTTTTGTGTGTAAAACTGTCCCCAGCATACCAGCTGTTCCTGATTTTTCATCTGATCCTCCGCTTTCCTGGCCAGCTCTTCTTTAGCTATCAGTGCCAGCTGTCTCTCAGCCTCCAGACGCGCTGCCTCCTCCTCCACCCGCCGCCTCTCTTCCTCCAATATCCGTGCCCTCTCAAACTGCTCCATCAGATCTGAACAATACACAGAATCATCCAGAAGGGAGCACCAGACACTCGATTATACATGATCATTCATTGCAAGTGTGTGCCAAGTAGGGTGGTGGGTCATCGGATTTTGTATAATAAGCCAAAAATAAGTCGCAGGCTGTTTTTGGATTTAAACATGCAAATATTTTAGAGTCTATGATTGGATCAGTATTGCAGTGATTATGTTTCTAGCATGTTATATGTTTGGCAACAGTTCTTCTAAGCCTAATTGATTGAGTGTGTAGCTTTACATTTCTTAAACAATCATGTATGAAGACACATCATGGCCATATTCCAGGATGACAATGTCAAGATTCATCAGGCTCAAATTGTGAAAGAATGGTTGTGAGGAGCATGAAGAATCATTTTCACACATGAATCAACTCCCCTGAGTCCAGACCTTAAATTCATTGCAAGTCTTTGGGATGTGCTGGAGGAGACTTTACAGAGTGCTGGACTATCTCCGATAAATGTTATGATGTTATTTCCATCAAGAGGTGCATCAATTTTTGGTCAATATCTTTTATTGACAATGCAAGAGTCCAGCACTCTGTAAAGTCTACTATATGAGATCAGACATCTAGTGAAATATTCTTACCTCTCTCAACCTTTTTGGTCTGCTCTTCAACCTGTAAAAGCTTCATCATCATCTCTTGCTTCTCTCTCTCCACAATCTCTTTTTCTTTCTCTATTGCCTCCCTTTTCTTCTTCTCATTCTCTAGCTGGGCTCTGGTGGGGGGGGAAAGGTAGCAAACACATTTAGGTCCACATTTACTAACATCTCGGTTCAGCGCAAACCCTCTTTTGTCGTTAAAAATACAGTTAGGATTTGCTAAAGACACGCAGTGAAAAATTACCACAGAAAAGGCATAGACAGGGCTATTTTTGCAGCTGACCTTATTGCAAATGCATTTGAAGGAGTTTCCTTTTCAGATGCAAAATGTATGGGAGGAGATTATTTAAATGAATCGTGCAAGGTTTGCACTCGTCAATTTACTGGTATTTGTGCAATTATTTACCGCTCAAAAGCATGTCTTAAAGGGATACTCCACTTTTTTTTGGAAAAAAAGCGTTTCTCATTTTACAACTCCCCCAGAGTTAAACAGTTGAGTTTTACCATTTTCGAATCCATTCAGCCGATTTTCTGATATTTAGAAGAATATCAGTAACCAGACAGTTTCTGGTCTCACTGACTACCATAGTAGGAAAAAAATATAGTATGGTAGTCAATGAGACCAGAAACTGTCTGGTTACTGATATTCTTCTAAATATCAGAAAAAACGGCTGAATTGATTCGAAAACAGTAAAATCCAACTGTTTAACTCTGGGGGAGTGGTAAAATGAGCCTATTTCCAAAAAAGTGGAGTATGCCTTTAAACCAGACGCTAATTTGCGCTGCTCATTATGGAAATGATCTTATTGATTGCGCTAATTCGCCGTGTTTAGTCAATCTGGCCCAAAATATACTCCCAATGCAAACAGAAAAACCTCACAAAGAAAATAAATAAATAAATAAATAAATATTGTATTAAATTAACTATTTTTGTGGCCAACATGCTCTGGCCTGAGCTTCCTGGTGTCTTGCTGTGATCACAGGGCAGCTGTTCTCTGCTATATAATGACGCACTCTGGGCACTGAACACTGTGTCCTCACCTCTCCATCTGTCTCTGGTGTTTCTCCTCTCTGGCTTGTGCCTTCATCTGCTGTACCTCAATGGTATCAGGTTTCCTGCGTTGCATGTAAAGTTCATGGTTTCCCATGCACAGGTGCAGGATGCGCTTGTTAATACGTAAACGAGATGCATAGAACACAAAGTCCTGCAAAACCAAGAGAGAAATAACAGAATGTGACACATTTAATGTCATATGCATAAATAATTGGGCTAATATAGCATAACCGGACTGCTTGAATGACTAAAAAATACACAAGAAATGCTGTAGATATGACTTGACTGTATAGACCAACTTCTTTTATGAGGAAGAGTATATTTTGGATGCATAACATGAAAAATATCAGGGAAGGGTGTTCAAATGTCCTGATATCGTAATCCAGAAAGTAAAAAGTAAAACCTTTTCTTACAATTTTGATCAAGGAAAATTTGTTATTAATAGATGGTTACACCACATGACATTAATTAAGTCATAACATTTAAGCTTTGAAAATGACAATCAAATTTTAAAACCACATGAGTTGTATTTTAAATGATTTTTAAATGATTTTTAATTTCTTCACCTTCGATACTCTTATTTGTCATTGGCAATAATTTCAGTGGGGGGAAAGGCGAAATCATTTATGCGAAGACTTACGGGAGCCTTTTTGTCAATGGGTTTGATTATGAACTTCTTGTCGTTGAATGAGATGTTCCTTATTTCACTCCAAGGAAATCCAATCTTTGGAGTCAGCCTAAGTAATGAAGAAAAGACAAAATTGAATAATTTTAATTAACAACATGTATTTGTGTAGGATCAGGGTTTGGTTTAGGGTTAGTTGCAAGTAATTATGCATAATTTACTGTTTTTACTACTTTAACGTAACAAACCGTTACCTTTTTTTGTGCTTGTCAACAAACATTACAAAAATCTCAAAGTTTGTGGTACACTAGTCCTTGAGTGCATTGACCTCTCAATAATAAGCAGCAGGCGTTGATGTTGACTTGTTGTGGGCTTGAACGGTCACTCTGCAGGTCATTAACCACACGGTCATGGCACACTGACCCCAATATCCCCAACTAACATTTCTAAATAATCAGATCTTGCTCACAAAGCTTACCTGTCTTCTTTTTCATAGATGTTAAGCCCCAAAGCATCCACGCCTAACCACAGGTCTGTTCCTTTCTTGTTCTTGATGTCAAAATAGTTGACGCCATACATCTCCAAATCCTGTGAGATCTTCAGATACTCCTGCATGGCATCTTCCCTAGTGATACAGAATTCAAAGAAATGATAAACTTGTGGAGTGATAAGTAGGCGAGCTGAATGGGAGAATATAAGTAAAACTCACTTGAGGATTCCTCTGTGCTCCTCATGCCAAATCTGGATCCTCTCCTCCCATTGCTCTTTAGACAGTTTGTGCTGGTCAAGCACTCTGTAAACATAGAATATCAAAATCACTTGCATGTTCTGAGTATTATTGCTACTAAACGATTTGTTTAATTCTCCATCACCACAGATCCTGACAATTGTAAACAAGTTAATATTGAATTATGAATTTCTGGAATTTTGTGATCCAAACAAAGTCAAAGTGATTTTACAAATATTTACACACTATGGTAAATTCAAGTGGGTACAATTCTGTTTGTTTGTTGGATAAACTTTAAATAATTAAGTTGGTAACAAACATTTAAATTCTTTCCAACATTTTTGTTTTTTTAAACAAGGTTATCTTTAAGTAAGGTGGACCCAGTCGGTGAACATGATTTCACCAAGTATAACATGTTCCCATATCTTGGAACAACATTTCAATCAACCAATCAGATTTGAGGGATAAGTATAGTCTTATGTGTGGCCATATCAATCACACGATGAAGGAGATTACAGCAGAAAAAAACTTTTATTTCAAATAAACTAGGAAAGATCGCAGAATAATAATAGAAACACACAATGTAAACAAGAACCGACAACTGGCGAAACATGACAGGGAGCATTTAAGGAGAACATAATGATAGGCAGGTGATAATATGTAACCATAGGACCAAATGAGGGCATAATCATAAACAAAGGAAACCAAAGGGGCTTTCGCAATAGGTAATTCTAGGAACTAGCCACCAGGGTGTTTCCCTGAGAACGAATGGTTGCCTTAAGGAGCATTTTCCTGGTGGCATTCGCAACACCAGTAGAAACTCTCACGTGACGTAAGCTGCGCTTGTTGTTGTGACTTTTATTTTGACGGCGCGGCGGACCTTTATTTTGACGACGCTGAGAACGCCAGAGCACACAGTGCTTGCATTCTCCGTGTTCATTAGTTTACGATCTGTAACACGTTATTAGATAGAACTGTTATACATAGAAAGTAGACAGTATATGAAACGGTGTTAGATTATGCCGTGTGGTTGATGTCCAGTGTTGCTAGCTGAGCAGAAATAGATAATCATCATGTTTAGCTTGGTCCCCTCAAAGTTGTTCGGCCAATCAGCGTACCGTACACTAATATCACATGTAACGTTAGTTCCTATGAGTCTTCAAAATTTACTGTCCTCCAGTCTTTGAAATGAAACGTACATACGTTTAGATGTAATTTCATATATAGTTATATTTATTTAATATAATTTTAAAAAGAAGCATAAACACAACCAGGGGTGTCTGTTTTATCTGTTTTTGTGACTAACGTTTCTTTAGTATAACCATGCAGTATAAAATTCAATATAAATTCTCGGTATTGCATTGGACTCTACGATCGGCGGAAGTTATCGAGCATCCCTAATGCTTCACCGGAAATACCGCCGTGCATAGAGCCCATAGTGCTCGCTTAGACCCTACTCTGAAGTAGGAGCTACATAAGTTCATCAAAAAGGAGTTCCTAGAAATAAAATAGTTCCTAGTTCCTGCGGTGCGAACACGCCAAAACATGGGTACTTTCGCCAATACTTCTAGGAACTATGAAAAGGTTCCTCTAGTGCAAATTGCAAAAGCCCCTAACAGATCTGGGAAACAGGATCTATGTGAAACAAAATCAAAATAACAGTCTATAACCTTGACATTTACAGTTTCTGTCAAGTTTAGGCTTACAACCAGGGTTAGGTGCTTCTACATCAGTGTTATTCACCTATCAATTCCCTGGGTAGGGTTAGGTTTAGATGCAGGGATAGGGTTAGGACTGCATTTTCAGACAGGAATGTTGTTCCAGGATCAACAAAATATCCATTAACATGTCTTACATGGCAAAATCACATTGACCATGCTTAATGTAAATCTTATTTAAGTCATTTCAACTCGCTGAATCATTAGAACGCACTAGATTCCTGTTTTTTTTATTTTTTTATAGCAGTTTCCCCCCTCACCTCTGAGGCAGAAGCCTCTCAGACGACAGGTATCCAGTTTTTTGGGGTTCTGGTGAGTAGTCTCCAAACTTGGCCTGTACAGAATATGAGGCCAATAGCACTGCTGTCTCTGGGGGGCAGTAGATCTCATCGCTCAAGATGCCTTCCTTCACTTGCAGGAAGAAAAGCTTTTTTGTGATGTCCTGAATCAGTTCCTCAGACACGTCCTCAGGGTAGTGCTTGGCCCGAAACTTAAACTGCAGAGGGTTCTCTTGCTTTACCTCTTGAGAGGACACCTATGAAATCAGAATCAAGAATGATTGTTGGTTTGCGGAGCCTCTAAAGGAACATGGTGACGGGGAAATAAAAAGAGAAGAGAGTCACAAAAAGAGAGAGTCGACAACTAATCAGTGATGCTCCCACAAACACACATTGTACACCAAACACAAAAACACTTACACACTGAATTATAAATTCTTCATTTGATTTTCATGCATTTTAGATGTTAATGTTATAATATTTTACTATTTTCATGTTCTTTTAATTATTCTATGTATTCCAAGCTTTGGCAATATTGTATGCTGTACATCATGCAAATAAAGCAATTTTGAATTGAAATAAATGAGGACAAATATCATTTTTTAATGCTTTCAAAACTTTTGCATTCTCCCAATAAACTTTGTGTTCCCAAATGCTGATAGAAATAATATGAGGTGGTAGGTAAGAAGTATATTTCAAAACATTTATGTTTGCTTGCAAAACCATTGCATCCCCTCTACACACAGATTGATTGTTAACATACACAATTAAATGACTACAGTATATATCAATATTGAGTTCTAGATGTCATTTCAGTGACTCAGCTATTGATTTAACTTATTGTTTTCCATTGTTGAGCAATAATCAAAGTTCAACATCACCTGATTGACTTGTGACTTCTCTAACAGGAATCCTGTAGTGGTCAATGTTTATTTGACTAGCAATCTACACCTATGGTTTTGTCTACTGGGCTGCCAGAGCACAACATTTGTGATAACTATTACTATATGATGATATGTATATTAGGTGATTGCATGAACAATAAATATAGCAACTCCACAAATTGAGTTAACTACTTGAAGGAACATTTCAAGAGTGAAAAATTGAACTGTTGTTCTAAAACCTGAACTTTAGTAACTTAATCAAATGTGTCATGTTGCAAATATACAGTCCTGTCAAAAGCAAAGGCAATCACATGTATTGTGTAATTTTATGGAAAGGCCCACTGGGGACTAACATTGAGAATTAGCCTAGTTTAAAATGTTGTAGTATGGAACATGAGCTTATGTAACATACTTGTCCCATTCAAATAAACTTAAAAAAAAGAAAAATCACATGTCAGAAAGTCAGCCTTCATAGTTGTACATGTAAGAGTAGTAAAAGAGTTGTAAAATAACAATTATATCCCCACCCATATAGCTAACACATTCTCAGTGGTTTTTAGGACATTCCTATGTTGTTGTCTGGATGTTTGCTGGGGTATTTTGGGTAATTTCTATTGTGGTTACAAGCCAAAAGAGCCCACCCCCAAATCTCTACAATACTTTAATCTGTAGATTTGGATTGGGTGCCTGTAAGTCTATGGGATTCTTTTGACTTTCCGTGAGTCTGCTCTGCTCTGATTGGTCAAACGGCCCAGTCTGTTCTGTTGTGATTGGTCTACCACTTACAGTTGCGTGTCGGAAATGAAATCTGAGGCCCCGTCCACACTACTGCGTTTTCGTTTAAAAACGGAGAATTAAAACGAATACGATCTCCGTCCACACCAGCGTTTTATCTGCGTATTAGAATTGATCTCCGTCCACATTAAAACGACTGAAAACGCAGATCACGTGACCATTCACCAACACTGGGCATGCGCGCGCCGGTGTAAACAGTGGTTGGCGAATCAGGGAAGGACACGTCATGACTGATGACACCCAATCATAGAGCCGAGCGTAAGCCTCTGCGTCATCGTTTGTAAACTCCTCCGTTTTGTCTCGTCCACACTAAAACGCCCTCCGGAGTTTCAAAACGCAAAACGCAGCTGCAGCGTTTCTAAACTTCCCTGTTTTAGGTCTTCGTTTTTCCCGTTTTAGTGTGGACGGGAGGTGCAAACGTAGCAAAAGGTCTCCGTTTTTAAACGAAAACGCAGTAGTGTGGACGGGTCCTGAATTTCAGGTCTAGTTCTTCTTCAGCACTTGATAAATAGTGACACGAACAGTCACAATTGCATTGATTTTTCCTGTATCATTTCAGGCACAAGTCCTCATCCTTTTGAAATGCATGCAAAGTGGATTCGCATCTCTGAAAACAGCGTCTTGTCAAAATGTCGACAACACGAACCAAACTCTTTCAATCTCAAGCTACAACTACAGTGTTTGAGGACAGGGCAAAATAGACACTGTGTTCGCGGGCAGCCAATGAAGACCACAGACCAAAGACCATTCGTTATTATTGTTGCAATTCAGATTCGATTCATTCTTTTAGGAGACAATAACTTTAATTTGATCTTTCAAACTTTGTAGACCTTTTACATTCACAAACAGCAACATTGCACTCGAAAAAGCATAATAGGGGCACTTAAACATGTGTCTTGGTATTAGTATTGGCCCGTATTGGTGCAAATACGGGTTCGAATACAATACATTTTCTGTATAAAATCAAAAATACCTTTTTGTCCAGTTTCAGCCATGTCAGAAAGCCTTTGTTGTCTGTGTACTGAAGACCAAAGTACCAGACCTCACGCAAACCCACCGTCTTAACCACCTGAACACATTAACACAGGGGAAGAAATTCAACCAGTTACATGGGACTAACACAATGACAAATGTAAACAAAATGTGATATCGATTGCTATGACGTAAATTTAAAACATAATACATAATCGCCTGCGGCACTTGATAAAACAAGCATGACCTTATGTTGGATGTCAAACAATGGGAGAGTCTCAGAGAAGATTAGAATAGGAACTCTACAATTTGAGTTCATGCTATCAACAGGGAGGGAAACTACCAACCCACCCGCCCTCTTATCAGTTAAGTGTGTACAAATAGGCAGAGACGGTGTCCACCACCTATATTCCATATACAGTAATGTCATATCATACCTCACTAATCACCATATACCAAGGTAGTCCCGCATTACTAATCTCAACAGTATCTAAACAATGATTTACACCCATTGACTATAGTCATTAGCATGAATTCGGGTGTGTCTCTGAGGTAACAAAAATGCTTTTGCAATTAGCTACAAAGTATAAGTCACTAGTTTAAGAGTAATTGTAATAAAACAAAAGTAGTACATTTGCCTAGTAGGAAATAATAGGAAAGTATTACTTATGCAAGTGCATAACGATACCCTCATGTCATGATTCGATACATATCACGATACGATATTATTGCAATACTCTAAGACATATGATGAAAGGTTAACAAAAAATGTACTGTTGATTAAAATGCTAACTTTGACATTACACTGTTGGTTTAAATGAATAGGTTTGGACTCTGTGCTTGTGACCCATGACCCAAAACCCTCTGTGCTTGTAACCCATAACCCAAGTTCATGATTCTGAAACTGAAAACACAGATTTATTTTAGATGAATATTCTTGCACTATTTCTGATTAGATTTATAGATAGATTTAAAATAATGTTGGAAACTTTTTACTGGGCAAGTCACATAAGTCATATGGCATTATCAGGACCCACAAATATTCCCCCATTATACATTATAATCAACATTATATATAGTAGTTTAATGTAGTACTGACACTAAAACTCTGAAAACTTTTTTCTCACACAGTAATTTTTATTTTGGGGGGACTATCCACGATACATACTGTCACTATCCACAATACGTATTTGTATTGCGATATATATTGTGGCACGATATATTGTTACACCCCAAATATAAATATCATATTGGTAGAAGATTTTCATAGTTTGGTGAGGTCTTCTAATTTAAAAAAAAAAAATTATTCCCATTAGTTTTGAAATAAGCTTGAGTTATTTTCCCAGCATGCAATGCGAAACTACAAAAATGTTGACGCAAAAGTGGATTCAATTTACTCCTTAGCTTAAAAACACATTCAAGTACTAATTCCTCACATGCCGCCTCAAGCTTGAAAGAAATATCAGGAAGATTTCAGGAGGTTACCTGCTCAAAGAGCTGTTTGCCTGTTGTAACTGACTGGATCGCAAATTCCAGCTCGGCATCCATAGTGGTGACACGGACATTGATCTGCACAGAACGAACAAAAGTGTGTCAAGAACGGGAATAAATTAAAGCAGGATTTTGGTGGCATTTGTATAAAGATTTGTTTGAATTTATAACACCTGAATTACATAACACCATTGTCATATCAGATATTTAAAATCACATCAGTCAGAATATCAACCATCTAAATTACATGTCATTCTACAAAGCCACAGGCAGTAAAGCCTTATGACAGATATGCATTATGTAAAATCTTCCAGAAAATTGACATCTTAGATGGTTTCAACAGATCCAACTAGTCTAATCCATTACTAATCTGGGATACTATAATATACACCACCCGCCTAGAGCTTTAAAATTAGGGCTGTCAAACGATTAATCGCATCCAAAATAGTTAGGTGTTTGTGTTTACATAACATATGTGGGTGCACTGTGTATAATTATTTTGTGTATATATATATATATATATATATATAAATACACACACACATGCATGTATATTTACGAAAAAAATATTATTTATATATCAAATATTTATATTTATATATAATATAAATTATATATAAATCTATATACAGTATATACATGAAAATATTTCTTAAATATATACAAGCATGTGTGTGTATTTATATATATAAAATAATTATACACAGTGCACCCACATATATTTTGAGACTGATGAATCTTGACATTGTCATCTGGAATATGGCCATGATGATGATGATATTCCTACATGATTGTTTAAGAAATGTAAAGCTACACACTCCATCAATTAGGGTTAGGAAAACTGTTCCTAAACATATAATATGCTAGAAACATGATAATCACTGCAATACTGATCCAATTGTAGACTGATCCAATTATTTGACTAGCAATCTACACCTATGGTTTTGTCTACTGGGCTGCCAAAGCACAACATTTGTGATAACTATTACTATATGATGATATGTATATTAGGTGATTGCATGAACAATAAATATAGCAACTCCACAAATTGAGTTAACTACTTGAAGGAACATTTCAAGAGTGAAAAATTGAACTGTTGTTCTAAAACCTGAACTTTAGTAACTTAATCAAATGTGTCATGTTGCAACTATACAGTCCTGTCAAAAGCAAAGGCAAAGGCATGTATTGTGTAATTTTATGTAAAGGCCCACTAGGGACTAACATTGAGAATTAGCTTCGGCTAAAATGTTGTAGTATGGAACATGAGCTTATGTAACATACTTGTCCCATTCAAATAAACTTAAAAAAAAAAAAAAAAATCACATGTCAGAAAGTCAGCCTTCATAGTTGTACATGTAAGAGTAGTAAAATAGTTGTAAAATAACAATTATATCCCCACCCATATAGCTAACACATTCTCAGTGGTTTTTAGGACATTCCTATGTTGTTGTCAGGATGTTTGTATTTGTATTTGCACGTCTTAAGTATTTGCACGTTTAAATCCAAAAACAGCTAATTTTGTTTTGGCCATGCTGTGTATTTTAAAATGTATGAGATTTAGTTTTGTACTTCACAAAGTAGACATTAAAACAAAACACCTTGCAAACATGCTTGTAATGTACTTAAACTGATAAAGAAAACTCTAACATTAACAAGACATAAAACTAAAAATCTGTTTCTAAGGACTTCAATGGTGACAATCTCTTGTCCAAGGTCACGTTTCAGTCCAGCACACTTTACACAAGCTTTCATAACGACCTGGTGAACCTTGACAGAGCCTTACAAGTACTGTCAAAGTTACACAACCTCATTGCAAACTACTCTAGAGCTGTAAAGATAAACCCTTCAAACTTGTGCAACAAATGTTAGCAAAGTTATTTTCAGACCCATCAACATTTCAGTTCAACGCTTGCTTCCTGTTATAAGTTCCTATTCGAAAAGCATAAATAAAAGACCTTCATATAATCCAGGATTAGTACACATTTAGTGGCTCTAATCACGGGAAAAGTTCAAGCAATAATACTCACACTGCAATAACCATTACACCCCGGTGTTAGTATTTAGCCACATCAGCAAGTAAATGATCTGCATGTTTTGGCCACCTACTGAAGAACTATTGGTTAATTGCTGACAATACAAAGTTGCAACAATTTTTTTACCACTTTAAACTCCTGTGCAAATTTGGAACAGTAGAAAATATAACTAACTTTAATGAAAATAATGAATTATATATAAAAGCTATATAAAACGGGTTAACTCAACCATACCACAAAAGTTTGGGGTTGGTAAGATTTTATAATGTTTTTAAAACAAGTCTCTTAAACTCATCAAGGATGCATTTATTTGATTTAGAAAATACAGTAAAAACAGTAATATTATGAAATAGTATTACAATTTAAAATAACTGTTTTCTATTTTTAATTTATTCCTGTGATGCAAATCTGAATTTTCAGCATCAGTGTCACACGATCCTTCAGAAATCATTCTATGCTGATTTGTCGCTCAAGAAACATGAAAACAGTTGAGCAGCTTCATATTTTTGTGGAAACTGATACAATTGTCTCAGGATTTTTGAATAAAAATAAAATGATTGATAAAAAGTTCAGTGTTTATTTAAAAAATAAATATTTAGTAACATGTTAAATGTCTTTACTATCACTTTTGATCAATGCAATGCATCCTTGCTGAATAAAAGGAATTTAATTCTACATTACTATAAAATTCATGGAAAAAAGAGATAAGAGACAAGAATACATGCTCTTTCACAGTAAAATCTTTAAGTATATATTTTTAGTATTAAAGTAATAATATAATTTACCTAATAATTTATGGTAAAAAACAATAAATCATAATAAAAATAAATAAATAAATGTAATTCAAATTTTATGTAGTTTTTGTGGCAATATGTTTCTGTTGTGATATAAAGGCCTGGCTCGCAGTCTCCGCTCTAATTCATCCACAGGTGTTCATTCGGGTTGAGGTCAGGACCAGTGCAGTCCAGTCAAGTTCCTCCACACCAAACTCGCTCATCCATTTCTTTATAGACCTATAGCTTTGTGCAATGGTGCGCAGTCATGAGGG
The DNA here is from genome assembly GCF_016745375.1 of Pimephales promelas. Next base: position 141,992 of record NW_024121666.1, read on the forward strand.
AACAGGGAGGGACCATCCTCAAATTGTTCCCACAAACTTGGGAGCATGCAATTGTCCAAAATGTCTTGGTATGCTGAAGCATTAAAAGTTCTTTTCTCTGGAACTAAGGGGCCAAGCCAAACTCCTGATAAACAACCTCCACCAAACTGTACACTTGGCACAATGCAGTCAGACAAGTACCGTTCTCCTGGCAACTGCCAAACCCAGACTCGTCCATCGGATTGCGTGATTCGTCACTCCAGAGAACACGTCTCAGCTCTCCAGTGGCGACGTGCTTTACACCACTGCATTCGACCCTTTGCATTGCACTTGGTGATGTAAGGCTTTGATGCAGCTGCTCGCCCATGGAAACCCATTCCATGAAGCTCGACACACTATTCTTGAGCTAATCTGAAGGCCACACGATATTTGGATGCCTGTAACTATTGATTCTGCAGACATTTGGCGACTCCACTTATTTCCAGACCCCTATATATATTAGGGCTCTGCAAAAATTAATTGCGATTAATCGCATCCAAAATAAAAGTCTGTGTTTACATAATATATTTGTGTGTGCTGTATACAATTATTTTCTATATATAAATACCTATGCATGCATGTATATATTTAAGAATTATTTGCGCTTAAATTCTGTATATATATATATATATATATATATATATATATATATATAAATACATGATCTATATAAATATAAATATTTTATATATGAATAACACATTTTCTTAAGTATATACATGCATGTGTGTGTATTTATATATACAAAATAATTATATACAGCACACACACATATATTATGTAAACACAGACTTTTATTTTGGATGCGATTAATCGCAATTAATTTTTGCACAGCCCTATATATATATAAATCTGGCACATTTACACAAGTTCTCATGTCAATTACGCACTGTCCATTTTAAAATAAAATAACCACACATAACTCTCTGTTTTAGTAAGAAAGCATGTACAATGATGTGAATAAAATTACAATAAAACATTAGCACAGGGTGTTCAGTCTTCTGAGTATCACTATCAGCGTAACATAATGCAAATTAACCTTATCAGCAAGCCCTTAGATAAGGCACAATAGGCTGGCAGCTGTGTCAAAACAGAGCTTAAATCACTGCTGTAACTAATATGGTCTCGTTATATATGATAACATACACATAATACACAATATAACTAACTGTATAACTAACTAATATGGTATCTTTATATATGATAACTATACTACACACATAATACATTGGCACATATGCTTTCAGTAATCAAAAAGTGGCAAACAAGCTATTATTGGCAGCTTCAGCCTCTCCGTATCCAAAGCAAATCAAAATTAATAATCTCAACGCCAGCATGGCAGGTATAATCTATAATCTTCAAAGCTTGTCCTCTCGGTTGGATTTGTCCTAGTAATGGAACAGACTGCATGAGTGCTGTTTAATCCAGCAGTCACCATCTCCATGAGCAACCATCAGATCTAGCCGGAAGAAAGACGTCATAAGACCTGCGCGTCTCGTTCGCCTTGGAGGGTAAAGAGTACCTCATAAGGCAGTGCTAACCCACTTCTCAAATCACACACAAGTGTTTGTGCTCCACGTAGCCTTAAATAAGCTTTAGGTCTTCTCTCAGATTAAATAAACGTATTTGGATAACTCATGAAAAATGGAAATGGACATTAAATTTCAGGTATATGATGCTGGTCACCATTTCTTTTAAGCTTTTTAATCAGCTTTTTTCTTCTCTAGTTTGTTTCAATGGTCTTGCGGTGTCCCGAATGATTTTTTCCAAAGTATTGGCAAAGTACATTCTCTCAATTCATATGAGTTTATGAAAACTGCATGCACAATAATTGCAGCTGGGGTTTAAAGTATGTCTGTGATAATCCTGGAAGGACTTTGTACGTTTCAAGCAGCGAGGGGACAATTTCAATTGAATTATCTTTTCTAACAATTGTAATCTTTGATAATAGACTGTTCTTTATTGGCATCAATGGTTCATGAAGAACCTTAACATTATGGAACTATGGAAGATAAAATATTCAGTGATATTATTGAGAAACCCCCCCTTTTGGAACCTTCATTTTAAAGAGTGTATGATATAATGGCATATTTCTGTTTTAACCAAATGATTATTAATTTAATTAAATTATAATGTGATACTCAACAATGGGGACAAATTTGGTAATGCTGTATCTCCATATTTCTCTCAGAATGAATCGCTTTTTCACTTGTAACATGTCCATGCGGTGTGCAGAAAGATTCCACTCTCATACCACTAAAAGAACTCAAATACTTACAAATACATAAAGATTAAAACCTTGATGAATAAGCTGGTTTATCAGTAACCTCTCAGCAATAATTAGAGTGACATCACATCCTGGTATTCAAATACTAAAGTCAAAAGTATGTTCACAGCAGCACATTTAGCTAATATTTTACTTTGCGGCATTCTGCGCCCGTGAACACAGCATGAACTCATCCTCATTGTCTAAGTTTAGTTAATGAGTAAAGACTCATCATACTCAAGCATGTTAACCATCACATTCATAGTTAGTATCCTCCTAAAGTTTGATGTACACCTCTTGGAGATTAATTATAAAGATGATAATGTAATTTCAGAAATAACCACTAATCATAAGCATTAATATGATTTAGATATGCCATTTTACTCGTCAACATTGACAATGAGGTAGGTAATATAGTAATAAATGGCTGCTTTACCTTGGTTTAACTACTGAATGCAAACAAAAAATATCCTATCTTTCAACATTTGGCATAACAGATTACAAAAATATTGAATAAAATATCAAATAATCTTAAACTATAAAACTTTTTTGTAATGAAATGAGTCTTTTTGACAGATGACTATTGTAAGTCAGCAGGCATAGATAGATACAAACCCCACTAAATAAGACACAATTCAATTATATTTATCAAGAATAAACATAAATTAGGAAAGACATACAGTAAGTTAGACATATTAGGCTACTTTCTTCACCCAAAAAAAATCCCTGTGTAATAGGGAGTTTAACTTATATAATTGTTCCCATTTATTACACCTGTTTTGTTCTTGGGGGTGAATGCAGGTTGAGTGGGACACATTTTGCCATTGAGATGAACGGGAAAAAAGTGTCCAAATCAACCTGAATTTACCCCTATGTAAACATAAACTTTACGTTTAATAAAAAAGAAAAGAAATACTTACAGGCTTAGGCATCGTCAGTCTTTTATGGGAACCAACTGAAGAAAAGAAACCATAGGCGCGCGCTGGATCTTTAACAGTCTCTGTGCTCGCGACCTATCTTAACAGTGAACGCTAGAGACTCATTCCTGAGTCATTTTCGATAGATGGTGTCAAAGCCTCGCCCCAGCGATAGCTAGTACGATAAGTTAGTTAGACCACTCGAGTTAAAGAGGCGCAACGGGTCTCTGCTTACCGCGCAGCTGCGGATCCTGTAGGTTCGACCTTTGATCGGGCTCGCGCCCAGACGGCGACGCACGCAATGCGACAGACCCAGAGCACCGAGCACGCACTGTATGCAGTAATGCAGCCTTGCTAATTTGAACAGAAGGTTCTTGTCTCGTTGCTATCAATGAGAGAAGCTCTTTAACAGCTCACTGTTACATTACAGCATTCGTCCATCCATATACACTGCAGGTGGAGAGATCATGGGTGGAGTTGAGCTTACAACAAAGGTGTTCTCAACTTACTCTAGTCTATTATTAGCCTAGCCTAGGCCGACAGGTAGGCTAGTATGTAGTAGCCTCACACAACGTAGGCTATTTAAACACTTAAAGGAGTAAGTTCACTTTTAAAAACTTTTGCTGATAATTACTCACCCCCATGTCATCCAAGATGTGATTCTTTCTTCAGTCGAAAAGAAATTAAGGTTTTTGATGAAAACATTCCAAGATTTTTCTACATATAATGCACTTTACTGGTAACCAAACGGTTCAAGGTCCAAAAGACAGTTTCAGTGCAAACTGCGAAACTGTTCAGAGGGGTTTATACGAAACCAGACGATGAATAAGGGTCTTATCAAGCGAAACGACGCTCATTTAAAAAAAAAATAACAAAGTTTAAGTTTTATGAGCTCAAATGCTCGCCTTGCTCTGTTCTGTGATGAGCGTTTGTGACGAACTCGTTTATCAAAACGAACGAATCTTTTTCATGTCATTTGGTTCATTCAATGAATGAATGACTCGGAAAAAGATTAAGTTCATTTTGAAGGGACCCTGCCTTACTGTCCGACCAGTGCCTGAATTCATGTAGGCTACACGATATACTGATTCACGACCTGATTGAGACACACCCTAGGTCTTTAAGAGTTCTGGAAATTTTGAGTTTCATGGTTGGAGAGATAAACTCTGCAGAAAAGTGGATCAGGGTTGAAAACACCTGTGAAAAACACCTTTTAAAAACCATTTTTTAAGAATGTAGGGTTATCATAGACTGTAAAAAATAGAGAGTTATTTGTTTGCTACTTGGTTTGACATTTGATCTAATTTATTGGTTTTTAAATGTGGGTCACAACCTATTGGTGAACCTGCATCCCGAACCGCATTAACAGGTGCACTGCACTCATCATATTTCATTTAAATTCATTTTTTTAATGACTATCAAGATTATACATCTAGATGGGTCATAGCCTGAGTTTGCTGATCTAATGCAATGTCATTTATACATTTTAAGGTCCAAATGTTTTTTTACGGGCCATTGTAGTTTAGTAATTTTGTTCAGTGTTTGTCTTTTTTTTTTTTTTAAACATGTCTATGTAGTTTTATATGTTTTAGTTTTTTAGTACTTTCCTTTAGTTTGAGTTAAACACTTTAACTTAAACTAAATTTAAGCAACTAGCTGAATAAGTGAATAATATAAGTTTGATAGTTTTTTATATTTTATTTTAGTTACTGTTTATTGTATTTTAAAAAATGAGAAAAAAATGGTTTTAGTTTTAGCTTTAGTTTTCAATCATTTACAGACCAAGCCGATTTGATTCATGGTTTGAAACAAAAACAAAAACTATTAAATTATTTAAATTCATTTTTTATAAATGGAAACACGACTAGTTTTATTTCATGTCTTTATTTCATGAGAAGACATACAAATGGTTTGCATTGCTTTAAAGCATATACATTAGTTCTGCAAACATTGCACAAAAACTTATGAACACGTGTAGTGAAAATTCCTCAAAGTGCCTTTCAGTAGCTTTTTCCCACAATTTTGGGGAGCTGGAAAATCAAAATACAGTGGGTATAAAAACATCGTCACAAAAGACCAGACTAAAATGAAGAATAGGCAAATATGCCTGATTTGTACTTTATTGTACTTCTGAATTGTGCCTCATTATGAGGTCAAAAGCAAAAGATATTATGACACCACCAAAAAGTAGCAACAATATACAAAATATATCAAAAACAGTTCATCAGACGTATGTCTCTCTGAGGTGTTCTGGATTGCACCACTCTGGCAGTGATGTTTCATACACATATTCAGATCCACTCATACAATCACAACATGTCTCTTCATTGTCTCTATTGTGGATATCAAATTGTTCATTCCCAGAAGGTGAATCCAATGTTTCTTCGCTTGAGGATCTGGAGCAGCTGCATGTTTTCTTCGACAGACATCTGGCGTCCTGAACGGTCAGCGATTTGCAGCTCGAGAGAGTTACATGGGAATTGTGCTCAAGCGCTTGCTGATAACTCGGCGGATCGCTTGGTATCCTGCTGTCCACCTGATGGAAAACCTCCTCGCTAGACAAACGTCTCGGCTCCGGTTGAGGCTTCAGCACCTCAGGTAGGGTCTGGCTATGGCGTAGAGCTCTCTCGATGGCCCGTTTGGTGGACCCACTTCGCCCGAAGACGGTCCTGCTTCTTATGTGAGCGCTCTTCATTGATTGCGAGCGTCTTTTTGGGGTCTCTGAGCGATTCGGGGCAGGTGCCGACTGGCGGGTGGGATGCGAATGTTTGCGTAGAAGGGTCTTTCTCTGATTGCATGAAGGCATGATAGGAGAGCTATTATGGATTGAGCTCTCTGAAGCGCTGGAGAAACAACTCTCAAGTGAACTTGAAGAACAATACGAGGATTCTTTGGTTTTAGGTGCCAAACAACCGCTTTTCCCCAAGCTGTTACCTGCTCTAAACACAATACAGTCATCGGAGATCTGTTTTGTTAATTGTTTGTCATGAAAGTCCATTTCTGTCTGGCTTCTAGATAGGACCATGTGCCGGACTTCCTTGCTCAAGACGATTGCTGGTTCAGAGCGTCTGCGAGTCAACAATTTTGTAGTCCAAGGTTCCTCCGTGCTGGAAAGTTTCTGGGCATTCTCTTCAACGCCGGATTTGATAGAGTCCATGTCAGAGAAACTTCCCTTGTAGCCTGCATCAGGGTCATTACTGTCATATGCCGAGTCGTGATGGTGTGAAGAAAACGAATCTGAAGGAGAAATCAAGGATAGATACTTAATAATTATCAGAACATTAAGTATTTTGTCTACATTGGCTTTTCTATGTAAAGGTTGCCCACACACTGGAGACAGATAATTGGAAAGATGTTTTGAGGGTGTGGAGATAAAATTCAAGTTGGAATTGGACGGCCAATTAGATTTCTGAAGGTACAACTGGACCGCCTCTCATTGGTCAAAGGATGAGCAACTATTGATTGCATAATGACTGGAAAAATGGCAAAGAAGACTTTACGAACCCATAGATTAGAACAATTTAAAATGATCTCTATTTCAAGGGTTTCAGAAGAGATCTTAGCAATGTTCTCATATTTCCCAAGATATCATTCAAGATCAAATTCTCCTAAATAATATTCAGAGACACATCTGAAGTTGATACACTCTATAAAATGCTGGGTTGCTTCAACCCAAATTTGGGTCAAATTTGGACAAACCCAAATGTTTCGTTAAAAAATTACGGTTGAAAGTGAAAGTTGAAGTTGGGTTACGTTTTTAACCCAACATTTGGGTTTGTCCATATTTGACCCAAATTTGGGTTGAAACAACCCAGCATTTATTAGAGTGTACTTCATGCCCATTAATAAAAAAATCGACTACATAGGCATTCAAAAAGATAAAATGTTAGAAGAAGCTACCTTGGTTATCGCTGAGTTCCTCTTCATCAGAGTCTCCAAAGAGCATCAGCACATCCTCACCAAATATTTGGTCGCAGTTTTTAATGAGGAACTCTGTCAGATTTGTCACCTGCAAATTCAAAGAGTGACATGAGGATTAGACAAATGGCACCTCGATGGCAAAAAAATGAAATTAGGTAAAAATAAGTTTGAACTTTGGATATGAAACTAGGTTGATCACTTCAGTTTCAGTATTACTCAGTCTGCTATTATCTGGCTCCTGGCCACATTGTGTGGGAACTTAGTAAGGTTAAGACTTTTAGAAATCACTACACACTCACCTCTTCCATCTTTTTCACGTCGTTGTCCGTTTGGAGCAAGTTGGGGGAAACGCATGTAGCTAGATTGAGGGGAACCATCTTGTTTGATTCAGCCTTCTTACTTATGTGGTAAAGCAGAACAATCAAGTGCTTCAAGAGCTGAATATTTGGCTCAGGAAGCGTGTTGATCACCCTAAAGACAAAATTTAAAAAAAAACCTGGTTACAAACACACAAATACACTAAACACTTTTCATTCAACCCAAGTGTGTCATTAGATAACTTACATTTTGATTTCAGCACACCTCTGAACTTCATCTTCCTTTTCCATTGCAGTCATCCAGGATTTCGCCTTGTCCACCATTAGTAAACTGCCAGGCAGTTGTCTAAGAAAATCCTGCCAATCGGAATACACAAAACCCAGGGAATTAATGACCAAATATGCATCTTTTAGACTTCATTACTGTCAGTCACTCAAATCAAATCATGTTGCTCAAGTTCGTCCAATACCTTGATAAGATCAGCAAGCAAAAACACAGACTGCTCCGTCAGATCCACTTCTATCCCATCGTTGAGCTTCTTCTTGAACTCTCTCAGCAGTCTGGCGTTCCCGGCCTTTCTGAACACCCCCTCGGTGTCTGGACCTTTTTTTTGTAGCAACGTAAGGATATCCTGCGAAGCAAATTGAGGTAAATTGAGACATTTGAAAGACTAAAACAACATACATAAAATATGGACATTCATTCAGACAATTCTCACCATAATTGGTTTGGGAGGACACCCATCTTTTTGACAGATTTCCGACAAGGCTCGCCCAAACAGTTTGTTTTCGGGATGAACACTTGCATCATGGGATTCCATGTTCCTTTTCTGTACTCGTCGAAACATGCTCCTCCAACGCCTTTGATTGATGTTTATGTTTCCTGTTGAATATCAATAAAGAAACTGTAAAAACCCACTATTCCACAAGCATACAGTAGTCTGATACTCTAATTTACAATGAAAATTTTGAAAGGTCGTTGTTGTTTCTTTTCGACATCAAAAAGTCCAAGACAACAAGAGCAATGACATTTAAGAGAACAGAAGTGAGACTGTAAGCTTACCAGTGGGGGAGATCCTGGTCAGATTTGCATTGGTCTGCTGACTAAGGGAAATGCCTGTATTTAAGGGAACCTAATGGAAATAGAAAGCAATCCATCAGATGAAGCAATGACCTAGAGGCATTTCTATTAAGAGGAAGAACTAAAAATGGTAATTGGGGGATTTTAGGTTGGTGAGCTTTGTAAACTACAGGTTGGTTAAATATATTGAGATGTAACAGGTCAGGACTTTGTAATATCCCATTTTAGGCTTTGTTCTCAATGCTCAGCCTTCAAAGAATCCTTAATTGCACTAACCTTTCAATCAGAAGTGCTCTATGCGTAAGATCTTGGGATCAATACTTACATCTGTGGCTGGGATGATGAATTGGTCCATGCTGGTTTGAGTCAACGATTTAGACTGAAACAGAAAGAGCAAAAGATGTGTTTATCCTTTCATTGAGATTTGTGGAAGCAGGTCAATTCAAGTACGTACTAATCAGTTTCCATGATGACATTAAGGGACAAAAGGTGAGTGAAACTATGCGCGAAGGTGATAACTTACCACGTCGTGACCACTCAGCACCTTCATGGGTTTGCTGGGTGTTGATGACCAATAGATCAGTCCTCGTCAGATTACCTGATCAGTGAAAATGGTTTGATTAGGTATTACAGAAACTTAATACAAAGCGTATCATAGCATCAAACTTGGGAAATCAACACCCAAAGTCCATGATCCAAATAATGCATTTGCTAAACAGACTTATCCATATTTATTAGCAAAATATCAAGAATGTATGCATACTTATGTTTAATTGAATTAGCTAACAGCTCCCAAGCCAGGGTAATAACACACTACAATAAAACCAGTATTTGTAAATAAACATTACTCACCACTATAAAAAATCCAAGAAGATATTAAATGTTGTGGGTGGCTGGAGAAAGCAACAAGCTACATTGACTCCGGAGCAGAACAGACTGTAGCAAGAGACTCAGTCAGACTGAAGTGAAACAGCCCACTGCACCACACAAAATACTAGTGGGCGGGCAAAGGGGAAATTCTGAAGTGCAATGGAGACAGGAAGTAGCGTCACGGGCACCCACCATCAACACCTCTTTAGCTACAAAAGGCAAGTTGTTGTGACCGAGGGTGGAAAGTGCGACATACGTCACTCATGTGAGCACGAATATATGCCCAATTGGAGTTTAATGTCTTAAGATGTCAATCATTATTATGTTATATTGCATTCTATAATGGCAGTTGCTTGGCATTTAGTCATTTTGTATTATTTCTTGAAATCAATTTCAGTTTCTGAAGGTTTTCTGGTGAATTTGATACTAATTAAGCCTGGCTAGTGTTTACAGTAAAGGCACTTTTACAATGATTCATTATTGTGCTGTAAATGCTAATGATACCCTGGCCGGGACTTTTTAAAAGCAACAAAAAACATCATTTTGAGACTCCGAATCTGACAGTGTTTTGCTAACTGACTCACTGTCGCTCATGAAACCGGCCAGCCCCCATGTTTTAAGAGATGTATAATAAGTAAATTCATCATGAAAATAAAAGCTGCATTTGGCCAAATGCCTTTCTGCATATACCCTCCCACTGTTTACAGTCTCCCAGGAAATCAGGTCATTGAGTTCTCATCAGGAGCCTTTTGATGTTTTGGAAAGTTAAACATGCAGGGGAGTTTAAAACGGTAAAAGCGAGTCTTCTTAAAAATCGTAGTTTGAACAGCTATTTCTTTCTTTACTGGGGAGAACTGGGCAGCAGATTACTTTACTAAAAGAAACTGAAAATGTCCATTTTCACTGTAAAAAAAACTATTTTCAAAATTTGTTATCGCAACATTTTTTCTTTTGTCAAATCAACTTAAATAATTTATTTAGTTGAGATAACTTATTATTTTGAGTTTCTGATGATTAAATCAATCTCCTTCATTGTATTAACTCACTTTTTCCAGTTCAATCAACTTAAAATTTTAAGGCAACCAGGTTACTTCATTTTTTAAGTTAAACCAACAATATATATATATATTTTTTTTTTACTGTGGGGGCATTTTATATGCCCCAATAGCAGGGAATGTGCCATTAAATAATATATTTTTTTCCAGTGGAAATCAAACAGTATAACAAATAAGAATCTTATCATTTTGGTTTAAAAAATATATAATATGATAGAAAAGTTTCGGATCCAGCTAGGTTACATTCAATCAATCAAAGGTGGCAGACAGTAAAGACAATTATGTTACAAGATTTATATTTAAAATAAATTTTCTTTTAAATTTGTCGACTGCATGGTTAACACAAAAATATCAGCAGCACATTGATGATAATCAGAAATGTGTCTTGAAATCAGTTTATTAAAATGAGTAATGGCTGCTTTAAATAGTAATAATATTTCACAAATAATGCTGTTTCTACAGTATTTTTGAGCACATAAATGCAGCCCTGGTGAGTATAAGACATTTCTTTCAAAAACATTAAACAATACTGAGCTCAAATATTTAAATGGTATAGATATGTTCAACTTTTTTTTTTTGTACAACTAGACTTTTTTTCAGATCCTTACTGAGTTTTAGCTCTTGTGACAACTAGCCCCGTTCTCTTCTACATGTTGAACAGCCATGTTCCAATAGCCTGACTCACATCACACTCGTTTGAGACTGTGTGTTTCTAAACAACTTGTTTATTACATTCCATTCAGACTTAAAATATCCCAGAAGACCCTAATATGAGAGGACAACAAGCCAAAGTAACAAACAACTCTCTCTTTCTCAGATTAATGTGAAACATTTCTGGTCATCAAGGGCATTTTATATAGATTAGACACAACACTATAATTATGACTGAGATGGTGTTTGAGTAAAAATGATGTTGTGGAATGATATCATTAACGCTTAACTTCTTAATTTGTAAAACGAAACCCCTCACCACAAAAGCAATTTCAATTTCTACATGTGAATCACCAAACTTTCCCCTCGTGTACAGTGAGAAACCAAGTGATTTATTGCAGGCTTACAATAATCAATACTTTTTAAACAGCGCAAACATTTCAAATCATCATTTGATACATTCAAAAAGGCCAAACGAGGTGCCTATATATATTTTTTTAAATCACACCTGTAGGTGGCCTCATTTGAATGACCTTCAAAACAGCCCACCAGGGAAAAACCCACGTGGGATATAATGCATCATAATATTTTCTAGGTTGTAGGCTGAAAGACCACCAGACAACCTCAAATTTACACATGCCCACTACTGTCAGAGGTCACAAACAACTATTACTCAGACTTTTGATTGGATTGTTGGATGTCTTTTTTCGTTAAAGGGTGTCTCAGCATCAAAATTCATCTTTAATGTTGAAATTAAGTTGGTCTTCAGGTTTGAAGTCTTTATTGGGGCTGCCGTCCTCATTGAGAACGCGCCTGCTGGTGTATCCGACGATGGGGTACTTTGCTTTGTATGTGCCTTTAAAAATCTGCTCGAGGGATCGAAGTTGAGTCTCAGTGAGGCCCGTCTGACAAATGGAAACCAAAAAAAGCTATTAAGGTTTGTGGCAAAGAGTCAATCTAACAACAGTGTTGAAGCTTTAACTAGTTTATTTGGTAACACTTTACAATAAGGTTCATTAGTTAACATTAGTTAACTACATTAGTTAGCATGAACTAATAATGAACAGCACTTATACTTATAAATGTTAATTTCAATATTTACTAATACTTTATTAAAATCTTGTTAACATTAGTTAATGCGCTGTGAACTAACATGAACAAACAATGAACAGCTTTATTATCATTAACTAACATCAACGAAGATTAACAAATACTGTAACAAATGCATTGCTCACGGTTAGTTCATGTTAGTTAATACATTAACTAATGTTAAATAATGAACCTTATTGTAAAGTGTTACTGTTTATTTTTCTGTGGCAAAGTTGTGATCTTTATAAAATCCCCAACTTACAGTGTCATGTGTGAGATCTGCGGGGTCGAGGGACATTTTGGCCACGGCTCTGGTTGAGTCTTTGCCCACAAGGGCATTATAAGATGCTCCCTTTCCGTAAAAATCTGGAAATGAAATAGACAAAGTAAGGTTTCAACACTTTTTGACCCAAGGAATTCCCATGACTTTGTTAGCCATTCCTATTGCGACGTATATCTGAGTGAAACGGCTTCTCGGACAAGAAAAAATGTAGGGCGGGGCTTAATTTCGTCCATCGAGATTTGATTGGAACGTTGGATTGTTGTGGTTTGCTTTTGCTGTGATCTCATATGATTGACAGGTTGTCCCGCCCTCCTGCCAGTAAACACATCATCAGAGAAGAACAGTTATTTTGATTAAAGATTACGAGGTCACATGTATTTAAAAAAAATGATGTGCACGAATAAAACTTTTTTATAATAAATATTGCAATATCCCATTAAAAACTAAGAATTGTCAGTTTTGATTTCATGGTGACTTTAAATTCACTATAGAAATTCTCATGAATCCTGGAACGGTGCTAAAGGCCCTGATATACTTCAAGCGAAATCGAAGAACGAACTTATGTGACATCATTTCGAACAAAATCAGGCCGAAACGAAGTTCGAAAATTTGCTAGGGCTGGTAAAGACTATTGTACTTTCATTGGCCCATGGCGGTTACGAAATAGGCAGGTGTGCTTTTCTTATGCTTTTTATTAAAATGTTGTTTGCTGTTTTCTCAATTTGGTTGTGTGTTTATTTTGTTGAGTGAAAAGCACACAGCACATATTTACATATTCATATAAATTTGCTCTCAGCATTGTGGGTGGTGTTGGATGTTCGATAGTGTATCGCTGCTCACGTATTTCGAATATCTTTTTACGCCAAACGAAGAACAAAAAAGAACTTTACCGTGAGTATATCGGGCCCTTAAATTGCATAGCTTCATTGTTTTTCCAGCCCTGGAAATTCCTGTATTTCCCCAGGAATGTTGGAAACTTGATCCAGTAAAATGCAAATAGGCCTGTGGTTACACTGCTTAATTCTAACACGCACGTTTGTTTCACTATACTGTATTAACTGTCAGTGAGGAGATTGAATAGACTTCTGCTGATTTTAAATCATGTTAAGGATATTTTCTTAACCCAAGTCCTAACCCTAAACACAACCCTGACCGAAACATGTGCAAAGCACATTAAAAACATGTTTTTGGCCGATTTACAAGCCTTTTTAACTAGTAAGGATGCCCTCACTAGGCAGTTGTCATAATATTTCACCAGATAAGTGAGGACATACACAAAATCAAAATAGGGAACAAAGCAAAGATCTAAACTAGACCTACTTCCTCTAATGAGTGTCTATTAGTTTGAAACTTCCACCAACACACAAAACATTGAAGAAGGTGAAGTTAGGCTATACCACATCTGACCTTTTCCAGTGGTGACGTCAAACACTACTCCTTTAATGGCCATGTAAATTGGTTGTCCATCCTGTAAAGGGGGCGGGGCACGTTTAAAACTCGTCAATAAAAACAATTTGCATTTAATAATTAATTAAAAGTACATAGTTTTGAAACAGCGCATAAAACTAGCACCGTGTTTTTGAGATGACGGAACATACCTCGCTCCCATCGTACCTTTGCAACTCCTCCTCGGTGAACAAACGCACCGGTTTCGGTGCGTTTTTAATTTTGCTCTCATCATTTGTGGAACAAATACATAGTAATGCGTATAATAAAACACTACGGGCATAAAACATTGTGGACTGTCCGTGTTGTTGAGGTTTGTAAGTACCGAGTCTGGGGCTACAGTTTCCTTGTTGCCACGGGAGTGTCTCTCGGTGTTTCCATTCAGGCTTTCAGATGCTGATCTCAGATCAGATCTTCACAATCGGAGGTGGAAATGCTCCATTTGTTTCGGAACGGTATCTAATTGGTGCTTTAGGACAAAATGATTTACTATTTTAATGAATCGCTGTTTGGGGTCCGGATATAGTGGACTTATATGACTTTGCACTTCATGAGACTGCTTCAAACAACAACTTCTGCTTGGAAACTTTCTAAATTTCTTCCACTTGCCGCGAGTTTCTGTCTCTCCATTCACGTGAGATGGACCGGATGTGACGTGCACCAATGAAACTCTTCTTTGGAACTTGGCTAACAGCCAACAGCCAGGTTCCTCTATATTTTAAACAAGGGAATTATCTGAATGTCATGGTTATTATCCATAAAAATGTATAAATTTAACAAATCTCTACTTTTATAACAATATTTTAAAATATTTTATAAATTTTTATGACTTAGTTTAAAAAGCATTGTAAAAATATGATATTTGAACGGTATAGAGAGGATGAAGAGTATTAGTTAGGTAATAGTTTATTTATATATTTTTCTTTTTTTCTCTCTTATTATTATTATTAGTTTTTATTTATTTTCTCTTATGTAATTTTTTTTTGAAGATGTATATACACATAGGTAGATATGTATGTTGTTTTTGTTTTTGGTGTTTAGAGACAAATAGATTAAAATATTCGGTCAACCGGTTAATTAGTAATTAGTTGAAGATGGGGTAGGATTGAATAAGCTTATGCTTCTTCCTACTCCTTTTCGGACATATAAGTTAAAAAAAATTTTTTTTGTTGTTTTTGTTTTTTCTCTTTGTTTTATGTATTGTTTGTTTTTTGTTTTCTACATGTTCGAAATAAAAACTTTTCATTTCATTTCATAAAGCGCTGTGTATAAAAACACAATTCTGAAGCACAAATCATTTGTATGTTATTACATTTAGGACGGGCTTTGGCCTAATAGATTTCTCTTCTGTCAATACTTGTGCAATTACAAATAAAAGTTATAAAAGTTAAAGTTAATAAAAAGGATTTTAGAGTTTGCGTTTAGTAACGTACTTCCATCTACATTTTTTTGCCATCATTTATTTTTACACAGTCATTTATAACTCGTATTACTCCTTTCTCTCCTTGTGAACGAGATCACATGATGATAAACCCATAGATAAACCTTTCTTTTACTGTTTATGAGATAAACCTGAAATACAGTGATGTACAATGCCCCCTGTCGTCTAGTAAGGTTAGCACTTAATAATGACCCGGTGACGGGGGCGTAGTCGTTCAGTAAACCAAACCAATGAAATGTTCCATTACAGACCACCTTGAATGCTATTGGCTCTTGCCATAGTCAATCTCAGTCAGTCACCGTCACGCGCTTCCAAAAGAAACACACGAAAATATGTTATCAGTAACGTCTCTAAAATGTGAATGACAACGATTCATTCGCTTAAAAGATAGTTCACGAAACACCAATATTACACCAATAAAAAAACTCTCTCAGTACTGTTGAGAAAATAACTTATTTTTCGAAAGTGCTGGTTTCTCATTAGGCTACTTGTTATTCGTTATGGATACCATGTGGTGTGATAGAAAATACTAAACAGAACCTAAATCGTGTAATGTGTTATGGAAGACTTTGCGTAAACTTCTTAGAATAAGATCACAGACAGTGTCCAAGCCCTCCCCAACTAACTAGCAGCTGTGATGTCACGCTTGGCATGTTTGTTGGCCGTTGGCTGCGCCTCACGCGAGCTCCTCGAGACGATCCGTAACAAGAGATGAGAAGGTCTGGGTCCTGCTCGAGCAAGTTGATGGCAAAGTTTAAATGCCCCAAATATTCGAAGGTGAAGCACAATGCTGAGGAGAGACACATCTCGATCTTATCAGGAGGTAATGAAACTAACTAGTGTGTGAAATGCGGTTGGATCCAGCAGGACTCATTCATAGTGTGATCCGTATGAAAGCAGTTTCTTTTCAGTGAGTGAGTTTCATGGTTAAAGCAGAAGCTGCAGTCATGTGATATCAGCTGACCGCTTGCCGCTGGGCGTTAGAGAGATACGAGGCGCAAAATACTGTCAAATGTGCTTTAGCAAAAAAGCAAACAAATAACTGTATATGTCTGTACTTTTTATGTCATTTATTGTTATTGCATTATAGTTCAATGGCGAGGACTTTGCTGCTGGGCCACTTGAGAACAATGATGTTTCTGAAGTGGAGCTTGATGAAGCTAGGTGTGACCCTTTACCAGGTCAGAACTTGTTCCTAAAATATGACACTGATAGGTCATTGTTTTTCTGTTCATGTAGATCTAGAGTTTGGTATTAATCAGGTAATACAGTACTTTACAATAAGGTTCATTAGTTAACTACCTTAGTTAACATGAACTAACAATGAACAATACTTACAGCATTTATTAATCTTAGTTCATATTAATTTTAGGGCTGTCAAACGATTAATCGCATCCAAAATAAAAGTTTGTGTTTACATAATATATGTGGGTGCACTGTGTATAATTATTGTGCATATACACACACACATGCATGTATATTTAAGAAAAAAAATTATATATAAAATATTTATATATAATATAAATTATATATAAATCTATATACGTGAAAATATGTATTTAATATATACAAGCATGTGTGTGTGTCTGTATTTATATATATATATAAAATAATTGTACACAGTGCACCCACATATATTATGTAAACACAAACTTTTATTTTGGATGCGATTAATCGTTTAACACAGCCCTAATTAATTTCAACACTTACTCAGACATTATTCAATTCAAAAGTTGTATTTGTTAACATTAGTTGATACACTGTGAACTAACAGCTGTTTTTTTTATTAAGTAACGTTAACAAAGATTAACAAATACAGTAACAAATGTATTGCTCATGGTTAGTTCATAATACATTTGCTAACTAATGAAGCTTATTGTAAAGTCGTGTTACCATTAATCCAATAGTTATATTGTGGTGGTGTAATTTTATGTATTCAGAAAACCACAATTTTCTGCAAAACTGCTTTATATAATGATCTTCACAACGGAATAAACATGTAAACCGACTTCAGATGAACAATGACAGCCAAAATGAACTCTGTTTGCATCATTGAATCATTTTCCTGTTGTTTTGGAACAATCTGGATTGTATAAAGCACAATATAAATAAAGGTGACTTGACTTGTAGGTAGGCCTATGCATGTATGTTTACATATTTAAATTTAATATAAGTTTAATTAACTTAGGGAGTTGATTTAACAATGATTGTATGATACTTTTAAATTGCCAAAATAAAAACATAGTAAGCCACAAAGTAAACTGTTTTCACTGACCATCTGAATCTATATATTATATATAGATAAAATCTATATTTAGTTATTTGTACAAACTTCTCTTCTTGAGGAATACATTGAATTAATTTATTTATTAAGACAAATTGAACATTTGCATTCTGGGATAGTTCTTTATGTACAGTATGTATTGTGTCTTTTTTATTAAAGACATTGCTTAAAAATAAACTTTTTATTATATATTGCAGATGAGGATGCTGTGGACAGCAATCTAATGCCCAATGGTTTCAACAAAGCTTGCCTGAAGAATGTCTTCACAGTCATCCTTGTCTTCATATACCTGCTGCTCACTGCAGTGGCTGTGTTCTTGGCCTACCAGACTATCTCAGACTTCATGGAGAAACTCAACCATCCAGTGATGTCTGTTTCATACAAAGAAGTTGAGGAGTTTACTGCACCAGGTGAGCTATAATACACTGTTATTTTATGGTATCTCTCATTGTCTATATACAGAATCTTTCATAATTTCTTTACGAACAGGAATTGCTTTGTATCCTGGGAAGGCGCAGTTATTAAGTTGCATGCATCACTATCATGACAACATTCCACCTCTTGTTGCATCGGGCAGACTAGAGAAAAGTAACTGTATAACCGAGGAGGTCATTTACTACGGGCCTTATTCAAACCAGACGCAAGTATGTTTTAGAGCTTCCTCATCAACTATTTTTGAAGAAATGCTACTATTAATAATCTTTTATGCAACACGTCTACTGCAGAAGCGAGCCATAGTGGTCAGAGGGCCAACTGATGTGAGGAACCGAGAACTAATTTTCCTTCAGTTCAGTCGGAATGAAACGGAGGAGGATTTCAGCGCTATCAGTTACATGTTTTTTGCCACATTCAGTGACTTGCATAAAAGGTAGATTTATGTTCAGCATGAATCTGATTTGTTTTACTGTTTATATTAAAAAAGTATTTTTCTTATCAGCTCGGATAAAGCAGCTTTTATGATGGACTGTGAAAGGAACTACTCCATGTGGACCTTCTCTGGGGGATTTCGGACATGGGTCAAAATGTCTTTGGTCAAGACGTCTGGCAGAGGAAGTGAATCAGTTGAATTTAGACAGGAGGTAATAGATTTGTTATGCTATTTTTTTAATCTTTGTCAACTTCAGCTTGCTAGTATAACAATCAGGATCATAACCACCATGGAAAATCAAGTGATTATGTTTTAATATGTAAATATTTAGATCAACCAACCAAATTAGGCTTAAAGAGGATCTATTATGCTTTTTGCTTGGTCAACATTTGCATTTAGTGTGTAATGTATGGCAAGCCGTTTTAGCTTTTATTCATTTCTAGGATATGAATTCTAGATATCAACAATAACATTTTTGGCTATCAACAATTGTATTGTATTTCCACTAGTGAAATGTCACCATAGGCTGCCATTCAAAATAAATAGTTAATATCAAGAATTGATTTTTTTACTAGTAGAAATATCATTTTTGATATCAATAATTACATAGTTACTATTAAAAATGTGAATTCCTGATATCAATAATTAAATTGTCACTAGTTGAAATGTCTATTCTTGATATCAACAATTCAATTGGTACTAGTAAAAATGATCATTTTTGATATCTGAAAATGTATTAGAGAATAGACAGTGTACAAGAATAGACATTTCAATTAGTAACAATTGAATTCTTGATATCAAAAATAAAGGTTTTTACTAGTAATAATTGTATTTCTGATATGTGAAATTGGAATTTCAACTAGTAAGAAATCAATTCTTGATATCAACAATTGGTTTTGAATGGCAGCCTATGGTGATAATTGTCATCAATATTATTGTTGATATCAAGAATTGAATTGTTGATATCAAGAATTCATGTCCTGGAAATGAATAAAAGCTAAAATGGCTTGCCATATGTAATGTTGTAGTTTGAGCATGAAAAAGTTGCAAAGTTAGAAAGCACAAATAATGATAACTCCATGGATAACAATAAAGATATAGTTCTAAAAAAATCTCAATATTAAAGAATAGCAGAGTTAACGCCACGGCTAAAATGGATAATGCACAGAGAAGTTATATCGTTGGAATCGTTTCTGCAACAATGTAAAATATATGCAAAATAATGTTTTTTGCAACATTCAAGCATGAAAACCTATTATTGTAAAACCTAAAAACATAATCAAGACTTCATAATATGTCCTTTTATATATATTAGACTTGATCCACCTAAAATACTGAATATTTTGTTACAGTCACTTACTTGATCCATATTTATTTCAGTCCAGTGTGGTGAAGTACATGGACAAGAGGCCGCCACAGGAGCAAGCCAACGAGCTTTTCTTTGTTGTGTTCCAATGGCGAGATCCATTTATACAGCAAGTGAAAGATGTAAGTGAACACATAATTAAATATTTAACTAATTGTCTCTGTATAACGCTGTACAGGGAGTCTAATTAAGTGTGCCTTTTGTTTTTGAACAGATAGTCACAGCAAACCCGTGGAACACTATAGCCATATTGTGTGGTGTCTTCATGGCTCTATTTAAAGCAGCAGAGTTTGCCAAACTCAGCATTAAGTGGATGATCAAAATCCGTAAAAGACACTTAAGGGCAAAAATTAGAGAATTGGACCAAATGAGCTAATTCTATTACATCTGACAACACGAATGGAGTTTTTAATTACGACCATCCACCACTTTGAGACTTCTGGCGAACTATTTCAGTGCAAAGAATGTATTACACTTTCATGGAAATGTGTTGTTGTTGTTCTATTGTACGTTATGTTTTAACTGGGCAATATATTTTAACTTGATGAGCTGAGCCATGTGTTCTACAGTACAAGGGCAAAGTGTATTAATGTGGTTGTGACACTGAAATATTAACTATTCACACTGGTTCTCAGTGAGATTCAGCCAGCTGAAATGATGACTGAGTAGGAATTTAGCTGAAACAAAAAAGGCTTTTAATGACTGGGACCTTTGGTTAAGTTGCATTTCCAATTGATCAACAAATGTATAAATATCAGGACATTCAATGACAGAGAAATACGGCCTTGCTGCTGTTTTCTTCAGTGTGAATGAGTTATGCTTTATTGTTATGAGACATGTTGTATAGACTCATACCAACTTATGGAATTATATCATTGATTTAAAAATGTTCTGAAAACATTATTTAATCGTGTTTACAAAACAAGAAGGTCTTTTTTGTAGTTATGATGAAACGACTTTGACTTGTTTCCATGTGATGTTCTTTTATTTTATTGTGTTATCAAAATTGTGTTATTAGCATTATAACTTCCAATTGTATTAATATACAAAATATTCTTCTATAACTGTGGACTCCAGCACTGCAAATTTTTTCTTGTTTAAACTATATTTAAAACCAAGTTACTTGAATGTATTTAGTGATTATTACAGCTAAATTAATTATTCGTATGAGGAGACTTTGTTTTACACAAGAAGTAATAATAATGTTATGGCAGTGATGAATAATTCATAAGATTTTTTATTTTGCACTTTACGTTTATTAGCTTTATATTCTACGCGCTATTTAAATAGTGGTCTTTTAAGTTCTTCGTATCCTTATTTAGAATCTATAAAAGTATTTTGAATTTTTTTTAAAGTTTTTTTTACATTAGCTAGTGTGTTTGTTTATGGTTACCCGATACCGTTAGTGACTTTTACTTTAAAATCTTGGCGGCCATTTTGAAACTGGTCGACTGTTTCCGTTTTCATCGAAGAAAGGCGCCCATAACGTTGCTAATTGTGGAAAATGAATAGAAATGGTGTGATTTTTATGGAAATCTGAAGAAATGCGTTCTCCGCGTGAATTAAGAGGTATACATGATACCGTGTTTGTCTTTATCCACATTGTATTGCTGCTTAACTTACATGATCTAACGTTCAGTCCATGCAGTGTGTTAGCCTCAATGCTAAACATCTGCACATGAGAAACACCCCTGCATGTTTCACTTTTTACGTTTTGCTGCAATTTATCCTTCTGTCAGTTCACAGTAGTATATTAATCAGTGATGTTAGCATCATTTTTCTTAGAGCTGCATTAACCAACGAGCGAATTTGTAACAAACACGCCGTTCTCTGCATGAATGAGTTGTAAACAGTTTGATTGGTTTCTCTATTGATAGATTTCAGTAACTCAAACCTGTTTATTAACCTTCAGCCTGTTTCATGTTCCACCCCGTTATTATATTACTGAGCTGTTTTTTTACAGGAGAGGGAGGCAGGGCTCTATTTACTTGAAGAGGACATGCAAACTGACCTGTGCTTGAGAGCTATTTTAAGCTTTGTTGTTATCAGTGGCACCATTGGAAATGACCACTCACAGCACTGATGGTTTGCCATTTTTCTGTTGTGGAACATTTATTTTTTTACATTATTAATATTTCCTGCACCGCTGCCTAATCATGTCGTGCCCTTTTTCTGCATAAACTGCACTTCCGTTCAAAGCATGCTAGTTTACAGTCATCCATATAAACCCTGTTACACCTGACATAAGAAATAATAGTCAGAAAATAGAAAAAAAAACAAAAAAACAACAACACATTTTTTGTACGGTACAGTAACGTTATGTTGAAACTTTAGACAAAATCACAAGTTTGCATGTGTTTTTGTTTTTTCATATATATTAGGCTGAAATATAATGTAGCCTAGTGAGAATATGGAGGGTAAAAACATTTAATCCTTATCAAAATTTCATTCAGAGGCCCAAACTAAGCAAATTTATGCAATTTCTTTGGGCAATTGCTGATATTTATATAGCCTAGGCTGAAAGGAATATGAAAGCCTGATAGCTTGTGATAAATCAATGAGATCTTAGCAGTATGGCTGACTACTTCCATAAAATGCTTCAGTTTTTATTATTATTTTTTAAGATATATCAGTTATCAAACTGATATCAAATATCAGTTTTTAGATATTTTTTCAAAATATCACTTTTTACACTATAGATGCCAGGTTTTATGATCAAAGTTCTGTAGTTTTTATTGTGGTGACAAAATGTGTAATGCAATGCAATACAAGAATGATTGAGAAATGTACATATAAGTGTTCCTCAAAAGCCTGATTTATATTATCTGGTTCTTATGTTTTGACAATTTTTGTGTTAATTCAAAGGTAATTCAATCCACCAAGCGTTCATCTTGGAATATTACTAACAATATAAATGATTACTTAATAAAAATCATTGAATATTTTACATCAAATATTTCACTGAAGGGGGGGCATTTTTAGATAAGCCTTTTACTGTCAAGATCCACAAATAGAGTTTATTTTTATTTTAGTCATGTCAATTTTCACTGCGCTTTTCACCACAATACAGTTCTGGAACATTTACATAAATGAATGTGAATGCTTATAATTCTCATTGTCTAATAGTCCATATTGAGAGCTGGATGACAAAAATGTTTTCTGTGTGAGTCTTCTTCTTTCACGGGTTTGACTGTTGTGTCTGGTGTCTTTTGCAGCAAATGTCTTGCATACAACATGGCTTGGTCTATTCCACTGCCGTGTGCATCAAATTTTTAAGCACAAAAACGCGTTATGTGTGAATGGCTCCTCAAGCTGTGTAGATACAGTGTTGGTCCAGTGTTTTTCCAATCACTGAACCTGTCCAGACATGACCCTTCTGTGGTGTCGTGGTTGGCTTGTGTGCTACACTCTCAGCATACTGCATTTAGTCCCCTGACCGACTGCTGTTCCTGTTTGTGTCTTCTGGCACCTGCACGGAGCCAGACACACTGACCTTCTTTCCGTCCTTATGGAGTTTGTCCAACCTTTTGCATTACTGATACCACACAGTCTAATGTAGGAATTGGCAAAGCCTTTTCATACGAGCCTCTGCAGTATGAAATAATTAATAAACCTCAGTCATCTTTGAGTTATGTGCATGAGTCTGAATGCCTATCTATCTATCTATCTATCTATCTATCTATCTATCTATCTATCTATCTATCTATCTATCTATCTATCTATCTATCTATCTATCTATCTTAGTACTTAGTAGTAGTACTAACTACTAATTAACTACATTAGGGTTAAGGGTAGGGTTTTGTTTATGATTAGTTACTTGTAATTATTACTATTACAAGTACATGTATTGCTATTCAACCCTTAAAATAATGTGTTATCACTTTAATATATGATCAGTATTTCAATTTTGAAAGATTTATATTTCCTTTGTAAATCCAATTTTATTTGTTATCTCAAATATATTTGTGTTTTGACAGGAAATGTTTAAGAGAGAGAGAAAGTGTGTGTGTATATGAAATAAGAAATCATTTTTAGCATATGATTTTTTGATTTTGCACTCATTACATGCTGCATGTTCTGATTGTTTTATCTGTCTCATTATCCAGAACCCTGTTTATTTGTGGTGGTCTAAGATACAATAACATCTTTCAACATGGTTCGAGAACAGAAATGCATTCTTTGTGAAACGGTCTACAGCTCCAAACAGGTAAACTTGGCTTTTTTTAAACACAAACCTTCTCCCAGTTCTGCTATAATGTGACAATTTGAAAAGTTTTAGTTTTTCTGTGACAAACTGTCCATACTTGAGTGAAAGTACTGACACTAGTGGTCAAATTTTACTCAGTTATAAGTAATTTAGTTGTAAAGACCGATTTTTACATAAGTAAAAGTACAGAAGTTATCGTTATGATCAAGTATTGAAAGTAAAATTAAATGCCAATGCAGTTTTATTATTGTTGCATTGAATGTAATACTAACAGTATCTTATGCCTCTGAATTTATGCCTGTCTACCCCCATATCAATGTCAAATGCATATCTAGAACACAGTTCCAGTATGGGATTGAATGTGAGATTGATAAGTGCACTCAATAACGTCCACAATGGTTTCAGACACCCAAATGGCTGTTTCCTAAAATAGTGCCCTATTTAAAGTTTTTTGGCTTTTAGTATGAATATGGTAGCCTTACTCTAAGCTAGTATCAAAGCAATAACAAAATTCGTAATTAAAAGACCAAACCCAACAATGAAAATTAAAATCAGGTTGATGTTCTGACGTCAACCCGACTTTCATTTCTAACCGAAATGTAACCCCTCCAACCAAAATCATCCCCTGACTGACTTGACTACTTTCTACTCTAGGACCATGACAGAAATGTAGTGGAATAAAAAGTATGATATTTGTCATTTTCAAAACTCAAGTACAGATATTCATAAAGTGTACTCAAGGAAATGTACTTTGTAACTGTCCACCTCTGCAAATTGTAATTTAGACGCTCGTGTTGGCTCCTGTCTGACTTGCACAGTTCTGCACTGTTCTATTGTGAGATCTATAACCTGTGCAAGGCGAAACATTATAAGAATAAAATATGATATGTTAAAAATGATCTGTGTAACATGAAAAAGTTTGTTTCACCAAATGTATGCCTGTATGAATTGAAATATTGTTCAGTACCATGATGCTATATTTCAGCGGTGTCTGTCTTTGGTTTTTAGGAGATGGAGGAGCACATGAGGAGTATGCTGCACCACAGGGAGCTGGAGAATCTGAAAGGCCGGTAAGAGGTCATGTTACACACAAATGTTGCATAGAATCATGTAATCCACCTTTATGTCAACCAGAACCCCTTAACTTACATCAGGCTCTACTTCAGATAAATCTTTTAAGTTAATATTTCAATAATATAACAACACATTTGCACGTTCATTGTTTTGTAATGACGGTTGATGCTCACTTGACAGGCAGCTAAACATAGTATTTAATCTTCTGTTCGTAAGTGTTTCATTTTTTTATGATTCCATTAGTTATTAGCTTTTCATCAACTCGCAAACTCCCTCATGAACCCCTGTTTGGGAAACCCTTCGCTACACTATCAACATTAACTGAGTGACGTTTACATCTCAGGGTGTTGTAGCCTCATCTGAGATGTTTGTGCTCTAATTATAATGCTTAATTGTTTTAATCTGCTATTTAAAAATTTAGAAATTCACCCAAATGTGGACTCAAAGATAAAGAAAGGCGTCAGCGCTTATTAACTCAAGGAGTTCAGTGAAGTTGTCAATACACATATTCACATATTCGAAGTTCCCGGAAACAATGTTCTTGAGCTAAATGTTGTTAAAACACAATTGACACCTCTTTACAATCACAGCAACCTTGACGATGAGCTACAACCCAATTTTACTTAAAAACCCAAAACCCTGCACATTTTATATTATGAAACATATTCAGTAGCTTCACTGTGACTCACTGTTCTGTCACCATCAGTCCACACATCACCGCTCTCCTGTTGGTTATACTACAATACTTAGTTTGATTTAAAAAAAAAAGCTGAATTTTTATGATTATTTATTATAAAACAAAATCAATAATTCACAATTTTTAGAAAAAATATTCAATAGCCTCACACTGTTATAGTGTAACGCCATTTAAAATTCAGTAAGAAAATATTATGCAAAAGCTATGGTTGTGACTATTATGTTAGCTGTGTACCAATATCATTTGTGTAAAGAATAGGCCTACTTATTTTTAGTTATTGTATTAGTTATTAGTTTTGTATATTTGTATAGCCAGCATTGAATTTGGTGTGTTACAGTGAAGTTATTGAATATGTTTGATAATATAAAATGTGCATTTTATAAACTAAGTGTTGTAGTATGACCTGTGGGAGACCATTGATGTGTAAATTGAATTTGGTGACACTACAGTGTGTAATGAGTATTTTTGTAGTAACTTTTTTTGGGGTATATATTGCACTTTGCAGATGGTCCCTTCAGACTTGTCTCTCACCCTCCTGCTTATAGCAATCAATTTATATTATAAAGCTCGTTTTGAGGAAATTTGGGTTTTTGAGATTTTTAATAACCTAAGTGTCATTTGCGTTTAAACAACGTTTAGCGAGGGAATACAACATTTCTTTGCGGGGGAATGCAGTTTCTCAAGGGAAAACAAATGTTTTTCGAGGGAACGCAAAAGATGTAAAAAAAATAAATAAATTCTCCCATCCCAAAATTTTGTTCACCACCACCACCACCACATCCCTTAGTTTAAGGGCTCCGTAGAAAGTGTCAAAGTCATGGGAAATATTTTGGAAAATTGTTTGATAAAAAGGTGTGGAAACCCTGAATACACTTTTGGTCAAAGCATGTGTATTGAAAGGCACGTGTCTCTTTTGGTCAGTGGATAGATAAGCCGAGGCAGCTGCCATAACCCAGGAGTAAATATAGGGACGTTGGGAACAACTGGTAAGGCCGACAAATGACAACTGCCTCGTGACAATTATGTCGATCTCTGGAATTTGAAGAGTGAGAATTGCATTCTTAAATGGGGAGAGTATTGAAATTCAAGGTGAAAAACACACAAACATCAGGTTACAGGTTCGTCATATTTGACCTAATTGCATTTTGCTAATAATGATGTTTATGAGATTAGTTTAACTTGTTTTGTGCTTTAATCAGAGCAATAATTAAGCGTGATAATCAATAATTTATTTGAACAAATGGTAATGAACCGCAGACCAATAATCACATATAAGTCTAATCATAATCAAAATCATAGTACTCATTCGCAAGCCATGCAAAACACGTATATTTTCAAAATTGAAAGAACTTTACAGGCTGCTGACTGGAAAATGGCAAGCTGCCATGACACCATTTTTCGGGGATAAACCGACTGCCAACAGCGCTCACGAGTTTGGCAGTTAAAAAGAGAAAATAGGGAGGGAGGGGTTCTCAAGCCGGCAACTGTAAGCAGCTCG
Source organism: Pimephales promelas (assembly GCF_016745375.1). The sequence goes on from NW_024121666.1 coordinate 169,341, forward strand.
CATTACAGCTTGCTGAAGAGTCCTGGCCTTGGTGCAGCCTTAAAGAGCAGTGGAAGGTGGAGCCAGAGGGTGGGGGATGCGATTTCACACACCAAAATCGATCCGCTCTCCCAACCCTCTTCTCAGAGCACAGCAGACTCCATCATGACAGCGTGCTAGGCTCAGCTGGTGCTGAGCGGGTGGTCACCCCCTGAGCTCACTGTCTCCTATTGCCTTCTGTTCTTGCCTGCTCACTCTAAACCAGTTGTGAAGCCCTTGGAGATGTACCACAAGATCAGGAAGATTGCATTTTTTTTGTTCTTTTTTAGTAACTAGTTGGATTTTATATTGAAAAGTCAGTTTGCCTCCTGATCTCTTAAAAGGATCCCAACTGATTAGACAGCCACTCTCAAAAGTATCAGCCATGCCCGAGGGAAGCATTGAGCAGCCTGTGTGCCTCTCCGTCCCCAGGGACTGTGGACACGAGTGCCGGGTCTGCGGCGTAACTGAGGTGAGCCTGACCGACTATGCCAGTCACATCTCCAGCCCTTCACATAAACAGTGCATTGAGGATCAGAAGCACCAGCCCTCAAACGAAGACCAAGATGAAGACTACTTTGACAAGGACATTGTGCAGCTCATCGAGAAACGCAAGGAAATGATCAGGTGAGTCTTGCTATGGCCCTGCTAAAAACCCTGAATTGTATGGCTGTGATGGTGGTTGCAGACCTGCCAGTCTTTATTTATGATATTTAAAGATGTATATTTATTAGATGGTAGTGTACTTAAAATCGTTAAGTTGAAATATTTCTTATTGGAGTGTATTTAATTGTCTGTTTGTAACCACAACACCTGCAGTTCTATATTAAACTATTCTGCAAACAGTTCTGACACTAGAGTCTGGTGTCATGTGAGGCCTAAAACAGCCGTGACTGCAACACTTGCGCTCTCACACTCTTGTATGCATACCACACTATACCCTTCCAGTTCAACCCTTAAACAGTATATGGGGCAGTATGTCTTTAAATAGTCTGACCTCATCAACTATTTTTATGCGCCATGCTGTTTAAATGAGAGTGTTAGACATTTATAAATGACAGAAATCCTTTGCATTCCAAGAAAATTCAGTCAAGATCACAGCAAATTAAGACAGCAGCTAATAGATGTAATTCTTTAATAATACAAAAAGATTCCTTATTAATATGATAGTGTTATAATACAATATAATAAGTTTGATCCAATAATATAAGTCTGATATTAAGACAAGGAAAATCATAGACATTTCTTCCATGGCATTTATGTTTTGTGTTTCTTCCCATATTTTTATTTATATGCATTGTTGTTTAACCCTAAAACCGTATTCTGGACAAATGTGGGCAAAATAGTATTGATTTATTTTTTTTAAATACTTCCCTTGATCTGAGCGGTACAAGACTTGACTTCTTTTCCTAAGTTTGCCTCCTGAACACACACATTTTTTTTACTCAATTTTACAATGTTAAGTGGGTGAAAAAAAAACTCCTTAATCTTGTATTTGGGTCAAAATTGGGCACCCATAGAAATGAATGGGAACATTTTTTAATTTAATTACATTTTTTAATCTAAAATAAGAAAAATAAGACACCAGGTGACAGCAAAGTCACTTCATCTTTAGGTTTTACCTCTAAGGACTTATTGGAATGATATTTTAATGTAGTTAAAAAAAATAAAATAAAAATAAAACTAACTAATTTACTTGGAAATATTTTTTATAGAAAATATGGTACTTTTTGAAGTAAATAAATTCTAAAATACCCCCAAAATAAAATTAAAAAACACCATAAATGGATAGACAAAACTTTAACGAAGACAGTGATATAACATTTATTATAAATAAAAATTTGGACCACACCTGAGTCCTCTTTGCCCACATTTGTCAGGATTACGGGATTAAGGGCTATAAAGTGAATACGGTTTGAGGGCTACACTATCACCATGCTATTCACCTATCCTCATTGTGGTGTGTCAATACAATTTTATCAGTTAAATCATTCTATGTGACCATTCTGTATTGAACTCAATTAGGAAAGAAGAGGCTTCTGCAATGCTTGCTAAAGAAGAGCGGGACAACTCAAGAAGGTGGCAGGAGCTTCGGACTCAGTGGCAGGGGGCAAGGCCTTTGATGTACCAGCAGTGTGGCCCTTGGGACCGACCCTATCCTAACTTTCCTCAGATGCCCAAAAGGGGCAGGGGCTCTAATTGGCAGAATTTAAGATTTTCATCCCCTGACCGCAACAAATGGTTTAACCTTAACCGACAGGCTAGGTGTGCCACATGGCATGCTGAAGGACCACCTGACTTGCAGAAGTGGGGCTCTGTTGGTCGTCAGGGAGGGAGTTTGCACAACCAAGGAAACTTCTGGAGTGGTAGACAAGGTGGCTATGGAGTCTGCCCTCCACATCTGAGAAAGCAATTTCCCTGGAACAACAATCAGTTTAATGCCCCTTGGCAGGGACAGTATATGCCACCACCTAGGCACTATAAATCATCTGCAAAAGACCATAAAAAAACACCAAACTGCTCTGAGAATCAGACAAAGGGTGAACAGAGTGTAGAAGAGTCTGGTGGTGATCACGATCCCAACAAAGGAAAGGGTCAGAAGTCAGAGAAGGCACATCGATGGGCACCTTATCCACCAGCTAAACTTGGGGATGCTTCATCTCTGACTAACCTTCAGCAAATTTTAGATAAGTCTAATGTGGAATCTCCTGAAAACGTTATGACACAAAGTTTCAATGAGGCCACTCAGGACATAGTGATGAAATCCAAGACAGACCGAATAAATTGGCAGGATAATCCCACAGAACCTAACTGTGAAGAGAGTGTGTGCAGGGAGCAGAAGAGTGCCTTCAAGAACATTGGCAGTACTAATAAAGATAGTTTCGCCCACCCCTCCACCTCCACCACTAGAAGAACAGAGATACCCAGCAAGCTTGCAGGAAGTCAAGACTCTATCAGCGCTAAAGGATCTAAGCATTCCCATTCAAGTTCTGAATTCCCAGATCATGCTACTTTCAATGCAGACCAAGACCGTCTGCTGTCAGAGATGCTGCGAAAAGCTAAAGAGACATTGCTTAACAGAAATAACTCTTTTGATGTATGTTGCCCAGAGAACAGCCTCAAAGAATCAAAATCTGTGCCTCAGGTTAATAAAAAAGTTGAGAATTTAGAACTAAACAAGAATCAAGAATTACATGAGAGTACGAAAAAACTGAGCAAGAACAAGAGTCAAGAAAGGCTGGGTTTTGTAAGACGTATTAGCAATGAACAAGAGCATTTAACCAGCACAGACAAATCAGTACAGATTGGCAATGTGCGCAATGACACTAGGCCATCTCTGCAGTCCTTGCATGTTAGTACCTCTACTATGGACCATGACGATGACGAGGAGTGTGTTGAAATGGAAGAAAATCCTCACCTACAGGTACAAGATCAAGTCATGGACATACTAGATGAAGATTTATACTCCGTTGGTGAGGAGTCCCACAGCAGCCCATCCCAACAAACAGCAGGTGGCTCCGTGCCCTCTTTAAGTAAGCTTGCCTTGCCTGCTTGTCTCCAAAGGGATTTGAACCGCCATATTGGAACCAAAGGCAAAGCAGCATCCCATGAACCCAACTTGAATATTGCCAGACGAATTAGGAATGTAAGTGGCACGCGAAAGAACGAGCCTGAGAAGGATTTAGGACTGAAACCCACCTTGCGGCAGCTCATTAGCACCTCTGGCTCCAGGCGGAATGTCAACTGGGACCAGGTCTACCAGGAAGTCAACCGGAAGAAGCAAGGCAAGGGCTTACCAAGGTACTGCTTGAGTATTTCTTACATTTTGGTTTACTTTCATTAAATGGTTGTAGACTGAAAAACAGTCAGTACTTTAATGTATTGTTACTTCCTTGATACCCTAATTCCATATTCGTTCTGAATCTTTTCAGATTTGGCATAGAAATGGTGCCCTGTGAACCCGAGGGTCTGAACCAAATGGATGAAAATGATGTACCTCTTTCTGAGGGCTTTCATTGGGATTCTCTGTTTGACCTCAGTCCAGTGCCTTCCCGCAAGCGTAGCTTGTCTGAAAGCAATGTGGTCAAAGATGGCCCTGCTGGTACCAGCTCCCTTCCTAAAGGTGTAGACCCAATGAAAGACTCTACTGCTTGTGGCCCCTCACAGCAACCAATGAGAGAAGAGCTGCAGTTCAAAGGTCATCTGGAGATTCAAGCTTCAAAAGGGCCTTCTAATGGCCCAGAGGATGCTGAAGGAGACAGTGGTTGTACATCAGAGATTGAACAGATTGACATGCAAGCAGCTGGGAAGAAACGCAGAGCTCCTGGGGTAAGCTTTCTACTGTGGTGAATCTTGGCATACTTGGAAATACAGCTCTGATCCAAATCTAGTGAGCACCCCTGATGTAGGGGTGTGCGATATGACGATTTTTAATCGTGGACGATTAAAATGTCTCCACGATCTGCTTTTGAAGAAATATCGTAGTATCGTGTTACAGTGCATTCTATCAGTTCAGTTCTGGCGCCGTCTCAACTGTACAACGCAACGTAGCCTACACATCACACGTTAATGAATAGGTACGGGACACTGCAATTCACAAAAGTTATTATTATTTGCATAAGCCTTGCCGGTTAATATTTAATTCACGCGCTGATGCGCTGTTCTAACGTGCGCTTTCCTGACCGTATACTCCCGACGCTCACAGGAACTAGAAGCCTGTCAAACAGCGCCTGAATACTGGACTAAGTTATCTTTCGAGTCTTATTATGCTAATACTGTTAAATACACACAATGTTTACATAAACACGCTATGTCTAAAGTGAAAGCAAACATTTGAGAGAATATCTGGTGTAATATGCGTCTATATTAAACGCGTCGCGTGCTGGTCTAAAAGCGACAGGAATCGCTTGTCCTTAAAGGGATAGTTCACAAAAAAAAAAAAAAATCTGTCATTATTTACTCACTCTAATGTTGTTCCAAACCTGTATTAATTTCTTTCTTGTGCTGAACACAAAAGACGATTTTTTTTTTAATGTGGGTAACCAAACAGTTGCTGGTCCCCATTAACTTCCAGGAGAGAACCTATAAAAAAAACTATAGGGGGACCAGCAACTGTTCGGTTACCCACATTATTCAAAATAACTTTCATTTTCAACAGAAGAAAGAAACTTATTCGGGTTTAAAACATCTTGAGAGACTAAATTAAGACCATTTTCATTTTTGAGGGAACTATCCCTTTAGTGTTAATAAAACAAAAAAACACAAGGAGAAAATCACTCACTGACTGAGAACTTTAATAGTAGCTTTAATAAGAATCAATAATTTATTCAGTGAAGTCTATGTAGTGTTTTAATTTCATATTTGTTAATTTAATTACTTTCTTCAATGCTACTGCTAAATACACCTACTGTATCTGAAAAAATAAAGCACTATTTATTTAATTAGAATATTAATTTGTGTAATGTTTATCTTGTCTTATTTTTTTAATAACAAAGAAAATAATGACAAAGATTTTTATCTTCGCCACTGGCCTAAATGTATGCCTTTCTTTTTTTCTTTTGTTACCTAAGGCTTTGTTTATAACATAGGGACATTAGTTTGGCTGTAATGAACAGCCACTTGCAAAATATTAAAACCAACTTGAAAAAGAATCGTGATAAAAAATCGTGATCGTGATTTTCCTAAAAAAATCGTGATATGATATTTTTGCCATATCGCCCACCCCTACCCTGATGTCTACCATATTACATAGCTGCCTTCCGAGGCTACTTCCTAATTGAAATGGAGCATTATAAGTGTCTGATTTGAAATGTTCAACATTGAAAGTAATGCAAGAATAACCTAAATTTAATCAAGGTCTTGGTGATCTCTCCTCTAGGATGCTTTGACTCCAGAGATTCCTAACGAAGATAGGAAAAACAAGAGGCAAAAAATTAAGTCTAAGAAAGGTAATAAATATATGTAATCAGGGTTTTAAATTAACTTTACCTCGACAGCCAATTTAGTTGGCTATTATAATATGGGTATGTATTGTGTTTTGCAGAGCGCTCTCAAGTGGATCAGTTGCTGGCTGTATCTCTACGTGAGGAGGAGCTTAATAACTCACTTCAGGCAGTGGATAACAGTCTTATTCAGGCACGTGCTGCCCTGCAAGCTGCCTATTTGGAAGTACAGCGACTGCTTATGGTGAAACAACAGGTAAACGTTTTCACTAGATCGCATTTCCCCCAAAATTTGTTTTTAGTTCTCACTGGGCTATCACTTTATTTTGCAATATTTTAATAACTGTTGTATATTTTACAGGTTATCGGTGAGATGAACTCTTTGAGAACCCAGCGGATTGAAATTCTTCAAGGAATGCAAGGTACAAAAATCTAAATAGAGGAGTCATTTAATCATATTTACTAGCTTTACAAATCTAAGGTAAAAGTTATCAGGGGAAATTAGAATAGCTTTAATGGGAATCATACTGTACAAATGGTTTGTGGACAGCTTCTTTGTTATTTATAATAAAATAAAATAGAGATCAAGAATTCTATTTCTTTAACTCTTTCAGGCGAATTTGAGCCAAAAGAAAAAGAGAGGAACAGTGAGATCTTAAGCTCTGTTCTCCCAGCAACAGCTGCCCAATCATCCTCTTCAACCTCCTCACTGCCTGTTACCATCAAACAAGAGCCCATTGCTCAATGTAACCCCATTCCTGAGCCTAACCTTATCAAATCCCCCTTCCCAGGACCTCAAAATACCACACCCGTCCAAACAGAGTTTGCATCTTGTCAAACAGGTAGGTTCCAATCCTCTTCAACCTCCTCACAGCCTGTTACCATTAAACAAGAGCCCATCGCTCAATGTAACCCCATTCCTATCAAATCCCCTTCCCAGGACCACAGAATACCACACCTGTCCAAACAGAGTTTGCAGCTTGTCAAACAGGTAGGTTCCAATCATTAAATTGCAGCTCAGAGGTAGTTATTCCTAACGTAACTGAATTATTGAATTAATTCATTCAATTTGAAACAGATACCTTCAAATACAACCTGGAGTCTTCACCTGACGCCACAAGCATGGATTTAACGGCAGCTCCCTCAGATCACAGAATAGAGCCGTCACCCAACAAAAAAATTCATCAAAATTCTCTAGAGGGGTTTGCCAAACCTTCTTCCCAACTCTCTTCCAAGCCGCTGTCTCCCTCAAACCACATAGAAACTGATCCAGTTAAGCGTGTTCGAAAACTGAAGAAGAAAAAGTGTCTTAAGAAAGCAAAGGGGAATGAGCAGCCTGAAATCAGTGAATCAGAGCTTGACGCGGAGCAGCCCGCTGCTCGACCTGCCCGCAAGTACAGACCTAATCGGCGATCCAGCAGAACCTATGCCTCAGCCCCCACACCAGAAGAGAAAAATGAAAATGAGGAGATGGTGGTGACCGAAGCTTCAAAGGCACAACCACCGGGAATCAAGCTATCAACACCACCAATGAAGGAAGCTCACTCTGATTCATCTGAACTGGAAATGGTGGAGCTTCCCCCACCTGTGCCCACTGATTTTGTCAATCTAGATTCTTCAGACCAAGATGAGATGCCTGAAAAGAAGGCAGAGGAGTCGGCCAAGGAGTCGGCCAAGGAGTCGGCCAAAGAGTCGGCCAAAGAGTCGGCCACTGCACACTCAACAGACCGTGCCATCACAGACCCCCAAAATCTTGCCTGCAATGAGGTCACCTCCACTAGTGAAATTGATACTAGCAGTTCAGTCAAGGCTTGTGACAGGTAAGTCTCATGTTTTGGACTGTGATTTTCTTAGCATTCTTAATATCTTATAGCATGGGTGTCCCATCCTGCTCCTGGAAGGGTAATTCCTTGGTTAGTTGTTTCAGATACTACGGTGGCACATTGCTGTCACATACATGTTATTTTTTTCCACTCAGTTATGTCATAATAATGAGATGTTATGTCGTGTTGACGACATTTCTCGGAATAACGAGATGTCGTTTTTACTACATCTTTTCTCGTAATAACGAGATTTTTCTAGGTCTTATAAGGACGTGTAGTCATGCACAAAATATGCCTTTATCCACTTAAAATGTATATAGCCAAATCATACCTTTATCATACTTCTACGTTCCAAAAGTTGAAGCAAATAGTAGCAGCCTCCGATGGACATTAATGTTAAAAGATGAAATTCTGTACCTTATTGATAAAGTTTATGTAGCCTACAGAATAGCAGATGAGGCCAGAATACGAATGCATTGCTATTAATTACCCTGTCAGTGTTTGCCTCCCATAGAAACCCCTTATTATAAAGAAAATGCTTAATAGGCTGCTAAGACAAGGATAAAGTTGAAAAAAAAATGAATTAAAAGAAAATACGGTACTCTCTGATTATGCAATCATTTCCGAATGAAAGGTGCGTTTTCTCTCTAAAGGTGCATCTAATTTACAGCGGACATTTATGGAGATATGTTAGCAGCCTACACTGATTTAGAAAACACTTGTTTATTAATAAACAATAAAATGCTTTGTTATTTTTTCAGACACATTTATTATCACTAGCCTACTTAATTAATTATAATTATAATTAATAATAATTAATTTTAACTCCTTTTTATATAATTATAGCCTACTTTTCCCGGTTAAAACAACATATCTTGTTTATTACGACATAATTAAGTGGAAAAATAATATTCATGTGGCAGCAATGCACCACTGTAAGATACAGCTTGATTGAAATCATTATTACTGCATGGCCATCTGGCACCTTGAATCTTTCTGTCTGCTTTCATTGATGTTTCTCAGTATTGCAGTATTAAAAATCTTGTTTTTATTTTTACAGTGTAATAAAATCAGCCTCAACAGTGTTGCATTCAGGTATGTGATATATTTAAAAACATACATGGAAGCTGTATCTTATCATTTATACAATTTAACTGCTGCCTCAACAATGCATTATGTGCCATTCACTTACTAAATATGTAATTTATTAATTTTTTTTACCTTGTGGGAGCTGTCAGTACACATCAATTCATCTAGTTCCTTGCTCATTGCAGTCGAAGCAGAGCAACCAAATTAGCGTACAAATATAGTTCATCAAGTCCCCAAATTACTTTTTAAGGGCAAGGTATTTATAGTTTTATGCTTGATCTGTGCCTCTGAGAGTGATTGCCGGTTTGACAACCCTGAGAATTGTGCCAACTCAGAATGAGAGCACTAGTGCTGGTTTCTTGGGAACTCCTTTAAATGACTGAAATTAAACATACTGGCACTTTCATATTATCTCAGTTTCACAACAGTTTGTTTAAAAAGGTTAAAAATAAAAACACTTTATGTGAATTTTTGTTCAAAAAGAAAACATTCAAACATATCGATTATCAATTTTGATGATCACCACCCTTGCGTTATGGCCATAGACTAAAAAATATGGACAAAACGTCTGTGATGTCACCCATAGACTTTCTAAAGAACAGTTTTGAGGCTGGTTATGGGGGGTATGGGTGGCGCCATCATGGAAAATCTTTGGAAATACAAAATACAAATGTTCAGAAAGGATACAGAGGTGGTATGATCAATGTGTTGTGTCAGATCATGGCCAAGACGTCAAATTTCACTCGGCGCAGCCCGTAATCAGCTGTCAATCAAAGTTAACCACACCCTTTTTTGTCATACATTTTATATCTAAATATGATCTAAACTTACGAAATAGAAAAAAAATTATTCACCCCCCCACTGTTGTCAGGCACCCGGAACCTATCCAAAAATACAATAAAAGTCCATGGGACCAACCTGTAAAACCATGAATTTATGCTGTGAAAACGGACATTTTAACATGGGATCTATGGATATTTGCTCCCTTTTGGGACCTTTTTGGGCTTTATTCGTTGAACAGATTGAATTTAGGCTTTTAATTCACATAAACATTGATCAGCGAACATAAACAGAAGCTTAACTTGATTCGCAAGAACAAACCTCTTGCTACGTAACAGACGAGAATGAACCTCATTGGTTTTTGCGGAAGCTTCCGTTTACCATAACTGATGTGTGAGTTAATGAATGTTTATATGTGAATAAAAGCCTAAATTCAATCTGTTCAGCGTAAAAAGCGATCGTGTGTCTCTTCAGAAAATGTGTTGTCCATAGTGTTAATGTTTCACTCAATAACTGATGTTTGTGTGTGTTTGTTAGCAGATATTTCAAATCCAGGGGAGGAGGATGTGCCAACTGAAGGAGAGTTTGAAGGTCATCAAGAGGCCGTTAATGGCATGCAGATCCATAACGGACTGCTGTATACTTGCTCAGGGGACCGCACTATACGTGCTTTCAACTTGATAGTAAGATCATTGTACACTTCTTTTTTTTCATTTGAGTGGGTAAACTTAGTACAAAATTGTCTGAAATGTGTAGTTTAGTAAAAGCATTTAAACATGAAAATGATGTTCTTTTGAATGTAGCTCAGAAAGCAGGTTTCTTTAAGAAGTCTCTTAATTGTTACAGAGCCGGAAGTGTGTGGCTGTGTATGAAGGTCACAGCAGTAAAGTGAATTGCCTGTTGGTGTCAAGTGGAGGAGGCCTGCAACAACGCCTGTACTCGGGATCAAGTGACCAGACCATCCGCTGTTACAACCTCAAGGTGCTTGGCTCTGACCCACACAGCTGTTTACAGGGTTTCTGCGGGTCTTTAAAAAGTCTTAAATTCACTTTGATCAAATTAAGGTAATATAATGCCTTATATATTTTAAATGGTATAAAACATGACCAAATGTGATTATTAAACCTCAAACCATTGCATGTTTCAAAGTAAAAACCAGGTTCTACGGCTCTACAGGCTAGCAGTTTCAGAGTTTCAAAATAAGAGTCCTGTTTTTATTAAAAGTCCCTCTTTATCCCTTTTTTAGGTGGAGGGTATTATTGATATATTGGTTACACAATAAAATGTCAACTAATGTATACTTTTTTTCAGATTTCAGATTCAGATTCATTTTATTGTCATTGACAAAATACAAAGTACAAAGCCAACGAAACATAGTTAGCATCTGACCAGAAGTGCAAACAGTAGTAATAATTTAAAAGAAACATAAAAAGTTACACAATATATACAATATATAAATATAAATAAATAGTGCAGTTGCGGGGCTCAGTGCAATGTCTCAGAAATTAGAGGTAGTGTTTAACATCTTGACCGCAGATGGGCAGAAACTGTTCCTAAATCTGCTCGTACGACAGCGAAAGCTCCTATATCGTCTCCCAGATGGGAGAAGAGTAAATAGTCCATTTCCTTCCACTGAAAAATCAGATACACAGTCTGCTCTTCTCCATTCAGCAAAGTATAGATTTATTCACACTGTCAAGCTCCAAAAAACTTCCACGAAACAATACAATAGCTCTGCTCTGTGTAAACAATCAACTGATATTTAAAGGATTTATTGGTTCCAAACTCAAATGATTTTATTTTATCTGTGGAACACCAAATTTCCAAACATTGAGTGATATCTTACGAAACCACAAAACAGCATAAAGGCTGATAAAAGTAGAAAATGTATTAGTTTAATATTAAATCAATGGTTAAAATTTTAATTCAAGTAGTTTTTAATGAACATCCTAGACATCAGTGTCTTATAAGCCCTAATGTCTTAAAATTCCTTCTATTCCTAAGTTGTATTTTAGTCTTTAAACGTATAATATTGTAAATATGACAAGCATTTGTCTATTTTTTTCCTCAGACAACAGAATGTCAGGAACAGCTGTCTCTCCCAGATCGAGTGCTCTGTCTTCATAATCGTTGGAAAATTCTCTATGCCGGTCTGGCCAATGGCTCTGTGATCACCTTCAGTCTTAGGGTATGAAGTGTTTAATGAAAGAGTTTGGGTTAAAGTAAGTTTTGTGTCCACTGTTCTTTGGCTGTGGGGTAATTAACAACATTTCTCTCATCTCCTGTAGAACAATAAGCAGCTGGATATGTTTGAGTGCCATGGCCCACGGGCCGTAAGCTGCCTGGCGACGGCTCAGGAAGGGGCTCGTCGTATCCTGCTAGTTGGCTCCTATGACGCCACCATCAGCGTTAGAGATGCTAAGAATGGCCTATTGCTGCGTACGCTGGAAGGCCACAGCAAAACTGTGCTCTGCATGAAGGTCTGTGTCTTTTCTAATGAATATGCTTAAAGGGGCAGTACGAGATTTCTGAGAAACGCTGTTGAAAGTTTGGAGAATGTTTTCAAGGTTTGAAACGTGCTTTCATATTGAATATCATCCTTAAAAATACTTGATTTCATGACACCATATCAATGACAGCTGGCTGGAAGAGAAGTGAGAAACTTGAAATGACTTCTACAATATAGAGCAATGAAGAGAGGGTTGTGTTTGTTTGGGTTGATTTCAAATTTCAAGTGTTTCTCAGAAATCAATTACTGCACCTTTAATTACGGCATAAAATGGAAATTGTCTTTTCTTTTCTATTGTGACGTATTACTGCGTGAAACTCCTTCTCGAACAAGTTGATTTTGTCCATCGGGAGTTGATTGGATGGTTGTGGTTTTCTATTGGCTGATGTAATGATAAGTGACAAATTATCCTGCCCTCACGCCAGTACACATCTGACACTTCATAGTCAGAGAAAATATATTTAATAAAAAATAAGATTTGTCAATTTAGATTTCATTGTGACTTTTTACAACATGAGGGTGAGTAAATGATGACACCATTTTCATTTTTTGAAGAAATAAAGTAAAAAAGATCTACATGAGGGAAAATAAAGGATTCTATCAAAGGATGTGTACCAAGTATCACACCTTAAGTATTTATTTGTTGCTTCTCTGCAGGTGGTGAACGATTTGGTGTTCAGTGGCTCGAGTGACCAGTCTGTACATGCACATAATATACATGTGAGTACCTCATGTGTTTCTCCTTTCCCATTGAGATGCAGGAATGAGGTGTCTTGTTTATATCTAAATTTCTTCCATGTCTCTGGATCTCCAGACAGGAGAACTGGTGAGAATCTATAAGGGTCATAGTCATGCCGTCACCGTGGTGGCCATATTGGGAAAGGTGATGGTCACCGCATGCCTGGACAAACTGGTCCGTGTGTATGAGCTCCAGGTATATGTGACACGTTTGCTGATAACTACTTCTTTTCTTCTTCTTTTTTTTAACAAGATATTTTAAAGAAATTTCAATTTTCATAAAAAAAAAATATGCTTAGCACCATTAAGATATTTTTTACATTGTTTTAAGATAAATTAAGCAATGTAAAATAGAGTTACCGAAATTGAAAGCTAAATATAAATACTAAAATACTTATTATAAAAAATAACAAACATTATTAAAACATGAAAATACAAAAATAAAAGGTAAAAATAATAATAAATACTATTGACTTCATATAAATAATACTAATATATCACTCGTTGAGCAGTATTTTCTAACTAAAATCATGGTAAATACTACCACGATGTATGTAAACTTTACAGTTTTAATGTATTTTTCACATTATGATGAGGAAAATGTGAACGAAAATGTTTTTTGCATCACAGTAGAGCAAATTTTGGGAAAGAAAAGAGCTTAATTGTCATGAAATCAATGTAAACAAAATACTCAATTTTCTGAGGCATTGTGAAAATCACTCTTGGTGGATTGTATTGGAATTATATTGTTGTATGCTTGTTATGAACTCTTTTTATGATTTTGACCAAATCTCTGGTGGTTCCAGTCTCATGACAGACTTCAAGTATACGGTGGCCATTCAGACATGGTGATGTGTATGGTCATCCACAAGAGCATGGTGAGCACATCTTAGCACCCTATAGCAGGTCCCACCTTACATATTTACAAGCATTGATTGCTTAAGTAAACTTTTTGATGATTTGTCTGTTACAGATCTACACAGGCTGCTATGATGGGAGCGTGAGAGCTGTTAAATTGAACCTGATTCAGAACCACCGCTGCTGGGTAAAAAACTGAGCTCATGACCTATAATGTGACTGGAAGCCATTCCTGATGCCAGTTAATATCTGTTGCATGACTCTTTACAGTGGTACGGTTGTACCCTAATCTTTGGTGTGATGGAGCACCTGCTGCAGCACCTGCTGAACGACCACACCAGCCCAGCACAGCAAACATTCAAATGCCGCTGGAGGAGCTGCGACACGTACTTCACCACGCGCAACGGCTCCAAGCAGGTACGGCAGCTTTCCCACACTCTTAATGCAGACATTAGTATTCCCTTTCACACATGAACATTCTGAAGTTGTACCGCAAAGGGTCATTTATCAATTTTGCTGCATGTACCACACCTGTAACGACTTGCTGTGAGCTACCATTCATGTACCACCAACAAAATGTAACCCCGTTTAACCCTCTGCTGTCATTTGCCGTAAATTCTTCAACCCCCTGCATCAGAAATATAATTGGCTACAACATTACAAATATTAATATTTGGAAAATATTACAACAAGAATGAGAGTACAATTTATTTTCATGATTAACAACATTTTCCTCCCAATTTTTATTACCGTAATGCAACAAAAATTCTATATTATTTTATCATTTATTTATACTGCGCCTACGGCGCACACTCTTCAATTGGCACGCTGTATATCACTTAAATATATATAATTGTAAGAATATCAATTCAACAGTGTGTGTATGTGTGTGTCTATATACCGTATATATATATATATAAGGGATGTCAAACGATTAATCGCATCCAAAAAAAAAAGTTTATATTTACATAATATAATATATGGGTGCACTGTGTATAATTATTTTGTATATATATATATATGAAGAGTTCAGATGCAAAAGCCTCTAAATGCCATTTGAAATTTTCATCTTTAATGATGATTTTTATCAAACTTGTATATTTAAGTTCAGTAATTTCACTTAAATAACAATTAATAGGTAATCCTCATTGCCATTTAAGTGAAATTACTGAACTTAAATATACAAGTTTGATAAAAATCATCATTAAAGAAGAAAATTTCAAATGGCATTTAGAGGCTTTTGCATCTGAACTCTTCATATATATAAATACACACACGCATGTATATTTAAGAAAAAAATATTATTTAAATATAAAATATTATATTTATATATAATATAAGTTATATATAAATCCATATAAAGTATATACATGAAAAAATTTCTTAAATATATGCAAGCATGTGTGTGTATTTATATATATAAAATAATTATACACTGTGCAGTGTGCACCCACATATATTTTGTAAACAAAAACTTTTATTTTGAATGCGTTTAATCGCTATTAATCGTTTGACAGCGCTATATATACATGCACAGATGCACACACCGTTGAATTGATTTTCTTACAATTTATATGCATGTTGACGTGTGTGTGTGTGTGTATTTTAAACGGCGAAATAAATTAGCTTGGTTCAAATTCTTACAAATTTGAGTCACGGCTTAATGGCCATATGAAAATGTCATATGCAAATGTAAACAGTTCAGATGTGCAAATTGGATGTGTAACCTTATATTAGATCTGTGCATTCATTCTTAAATTGATAATAATATTTCACAATGTTACTATTTTTACTGTATTTGTGATCAAATAAATGCAGCCTTAATGAGCAGAAAAGACATCTTTTAAAAACATGTACAAATCTTACCAACCCCAAACTTATGAACGGTACAATGTGTGGGAGAAAAACAAGAAATTCTATGAAAAAAATGCTAAAACATTGACGTGCCTCTTGTCTTTGTAGGCGGTGCATTGTCACATGCAGAAACACGCTGAGGACGACAGTAAAATGGAGCCATGAGGGGCCAATGGAAGATCACAGACGTAGTCTCCTCTTTTCCCATATTGGGAATGTCTCATTCAGCCCTCACCAGAGGAGCCCTTTTTTATATGACCCAGCAGATACCAAAAACTGCCACTTAGATGATGCCGATGCCACAGTTTAAATTAAGATGGATGATTTTAATCGCTCAGAAATTGGTATTATGTAGTAAACAGAAAAGAGAAAAAATGTTACCGTTTTTCACACATAAAGAAGAAAACGTGCCCTTATCTAAGTGGATGTGATTGGTATCTCTAAGTCTTTTTGATTTTGTCTCTTCTATCTGAAGTGTGAACTATGCTCAGTTCTTTTATACTGACGTGGCATTGCTCTGATGTTCTCCTGGAAGGGATCGATGCTTCTACATGTCTGTCATCAGCAGATCTGAGATTTACTGACCAAACACAAAGAAACTGTGGGAAACGGTTGGGTACCGGGACAGCAACAGAGGTGCGGCAGCTCCCTCAGCAAACACGTGTAGCTCACTGATGTGTGTGTGCGGTCCGAGTTTAGAGACGTTATGATGTGGAGTGATTTAAGAAAGGCAACTAGTTTTTAGTGTTATTTTTTTAATGAAAGACACACCTTTCTCAAGTTGCATCGTGTTGTCACGGCGATACATACTTGACAACGGGGACGCTTTTACATCTCATTCTGGTTTCCAAATAAAAACTATTTTCGTTTTTTTTTCTGGTGATTTTATTTGATTTTCGTTTTTAATTGATCATTTAAATATAGCTGTTTGAGTGGTTGAATCTATTTCCTCTCTCTTTTTTATTTTGGTTTCTCTGTGGTTGCTCATCAATGAAGCAAAGTTGACGGATTCAGGTGTGCTGTGACTCGAGACTGCAGTTGAAATGTGTTTGCTGTGCTGTTGACAGAGACTGAAACGTGACGGTTGGTGTGCGTAAGCCTTTGAGAACACACAAATGTGTTTTATGACAGTGTGTAGAAGATAATTTTGTTTTCCATATTTTTCTGTAGCGAAGAAGTTAGTTATATATTTTCTTCACAGTATTTTGTGGTAATTGTGGAGATGAGATTTGTAGTTTTATGAAAGTACAGGAGGGCCCTCGCACTGGAAAGTACCTGTGTGAGAATGAAAGTTGTAGGGGCGATAAACATGGGAGGTGGTTTTGTGCGGTTGGGTGCGTATTACTTCACTTCCTGTAATCCTCAGCCCTATTACAAACCAAAACCAAACTTTGTGTAACTGCAAACATTTATTGACATCTTAATATCCTAACATGGTTTCTGATGTTAGATTTTATATGGAGTTACAGCACTATCTCCTGTCAGTTGAACCCAACCTGAAGTGTTGGTCACTCTAGGGTTTCTTTTTGTTAGCTTATATCATATTGGATGGAGATACAGCTTGTTTTTCCACCCAGTCATAGCCTTTGAAATGCGTCTCAGCTCTTTGCTATAGTTGTGTGTTGCTGAGGAGAGATGGCAGCCAACCTCTTACCCGGTATTCCCAAGTTTCTCACACTTGTTGATCTCAAATACTATTAAATCTTTATAGACATTTTGTACACACGCTATTGAAACAAACAGAATTAAAAAAAGATAAATACACATAACTGTGCTATTGTGTCAGTTTCTTTAATCCTAAGGGGAAATTTGCGTTATATTTCCGTTTAATAAACACGTTTAGGCCTGGTTTCACAGACAGGGCTTAGATTAAGCCAGGATTAGGCCTGTTTAATTATAAACATGCCTTAGAAAAAAATACTTGAGACAAAACAATGGCACCGATATATTTTAAGATGTGTCCGTGTAGTTTGCTAACAGCTCAAACATCCATGCAAGTCTGGGACTAGGTTTAAAGCTTGTCTGTGAAACCAGGGGATATAATGAATAAACTGCAAATAACGTAATAAAGGCTTATTAGAGAACTATAGATAAACTAAATCTAACTAAATTAAAATGGCATAAAAATAGTTACATATTTTACCAGTGACTTCATTCATCAAGCTCAACCACTAATATGTTCTTGAATTTATGGAATATATGTTTGTTTAATAATTTCTAGAATGTAATTTCACATTACAGTGTATTAAATGCTGAAAACCCAAATTTTGCAACAGGGCTGAAAAACATTGCTAACCAGACATAAAATAAACGTTGATTTAAATAGATTGCATAATATAAAGCTTTAGCAGACCCTTTGTTGATAAAAGTTTATGCTCGTGTTTGAATAATTAGGCTTTCAAAAACACCATTCTGGTTTTTCCTGGGAAAGCACTTCAACCAAGAACTACACAATTATTTATTTTGTTAAACGGGCGAAGTCAGTACACTCATTTGAACAAAAGGTTAAATGGGGGTCAAGCACAAAAACAAAAAAAGCCTAGGATCGCCCCATGTCTTTGCCCACAGTTATGAAAGAAAGACCTTGAATCCTGCCATCCGTCATGAGTTCCCTGACGATTCTCCTCCGATGATTGTTTCCTCACCTGGTTCATCTTGTTTTTCATTTCCTATTATGTTAACTTACAAAACAAAACAACCAGGATTTGAAACAACAAGGACCATCTACATGGCCCTGCTTTGTTTTAATGGAAGTTGATATTACCAAATGGGAACAAAATGTGAAGATGGGATGCATGTAAGAGTACATCTGGGTAAATATGGAAAGACATTCTTTAAGAAAGCTGAATTAGACAGAGGTGGTAGTATTATGAAAAGGGTTTGTGTTAGATGCCACAGAGAGAGAGAGAGAGAAATAATACTAATGCAAACGTCAAGATGAGACTTTGTTTGCGTTTCCCCAAAGTTTTGGTAGTTTTTGTAGTCTGAACTCGCGTGAAACCCAATGTTTACAAACATGATCCGAACCACATCCATATGTGGTGTGGAATCAGAGTCAAATCTGGATTGTGTTTTTTAGTGTGAATGGTCAAATTGAATCATCATTGGTAATTTAAAGCACCCGAATCTACTTGTTCTTGTCTGAATCTAGTGTTATAGTTTTATATGATGTTAGATAATCCGTTATATATATCCATCTCAGCGTCATGTCAGCATATTTTGAGGCTGGTTGAGGTAAAAGAGAAACGATGTCTGTAGCACCAGTGTAGACGAATTGAATGTTCATGTGAAAAGAATGATGACTTTGAGGAACAAATTACAACAGAAAATCAGAAATCATGCTAAAAATGACACAATGACGTGCCTCAAAAGTCGCTTGTGCGCAACGTTTTCTCCGCAATCTGACTAAAAAAAGTGACATCAGTCTATAACGCTATTACTCATTTCACCCATCATGACAATCCCTAATAAAATTGAAGTAATCGTGTAAAGTTTCTCGAGCTGGTGTTCGATGTGGGCTGAGGTACAGAGAAAGAGGTAACAGTAGTCTGGCACATTGAGTGTTGAGGTAAAAGCTGGTAGTTCTTGTCCTTGCCGAGTCTGGGCTCGCCTGGATCCGTAGGTCTAGGCATACATGGTTAGCTGGAGCCACTGGAGAAATTGAAATAGCCGTTTAACATTTTGTAATCAGCTAACCTACAGCTTTTGGCGTTTGAAGCTCAGGACTTGGACATGATGCTAAACATTATTACGTTATATCTTAAGATCACTCACCTCCAGTACATTAAGTCTGATGGTGCCGTCTCCACCTCGATCAAAGGCTTGGAATGCTCCTATAAAGAAAACAGGTTCAGACATGATTATTAGCATACACAAGCCATTGGTATCAATTGGTACTCAAATTTAAATGAAATATTTGAACTAAAATGGTACGTATTGTGGTGTTGGATCATTTTCAGGAAGCGGCTCTGTGTGTGTTCCCCATGATGACTTGGATATTGAACTTAGTCATCTTATTTTGATAACTTTTAGTGCTTAAAAAGTTTAATTGAAAAGAAATAATTGAAAAATGCTTGAAAAAAAATCCCTCATGATGGCATTGCACTAGCCTGTTTAAGACCAGACCTCAGTTGTAAGTGCGTTATGGTCTGGCAAAGCGTAATATACAATGGGCTATATGCACGCATAAGTTCCGCATTTGACGTAAGGATGCTCGTCCATTTCCGGTTGTGTAGATTAAAGCGGAGGAAAACCGGAGAAAACGGGATTATGGCAGAGTCTTCAATATTTACTGTCCTCCCGTCTTTGAAACGAAACGTACATACGTTTAGATGTAATTTTATATATAGTTATGTTTATTTAATATAATTTTAAAAAGAAGCATAAACACAACGAGGGGTGTCTGTTTTATCTGTTTTTGTGACTAACGTTTCATTAGTATAACCATGGAGTATAAAATTCAATATAAATTCTCGGTATTGTATTGGACTCTATGATCGGCGGAAGTTATCGAGCATCCTTAATCCTTCACCGGAAATAACGCCGTGCATAGAGCCCATTAGCGGACGTCGCGGGTAGACCTAAAAAAACAATCAGAGTGATGGAGATGACGTAGGCAGAGCGGCGGCCGGCGGAGAAACATTTTCGAGTGTTGTTCTTTGATCGGTTTTAAACAACGGAAACGTTTAAATCGCTTAAAACAGACGCGATAGCTGACTTGAACGAGTGATGTTCGACGGCGGCATCCATCTTTGTAATGTAGGCTACAAAATCTGCTTCAAAATCCCAGCGCTGTCGTCATCGTGTAAAGCCCGCATTAGCTTGTTTTTTCACGTGACGTCACGCCACTGCGTTGCCATGGCGCGAAATGCAAATGGAGGGCAGGAAGTGATTTGCTCTATTTAGAAAGCACTATAACACACTCAAAATGCCTGTGTTTTGCGTTGTTTATCGTTACTTAAATCGATCAAACCTTGAGGAGTTTTTATCGTGTACCTAAAGTTGTTGTTCATAAGGGGGCAAATGCTAGAAATTGACCGAAAAACTCCTGAAAAACGGCTTGCATACCTACGTCTGCGGTCGGGAGGAGCCGAATGGGAAAATGCCTGCGTGTGCAGTGATCACTTCGTCAAAGGTGAGTTAATACAACAATTCAAGTGGCTACGTTTGTGTAATGTTTCCGAACTTTGTAAAGTCAAAGTATGTCTGTAAGACGAGGTAGTTCATAGTTGCTGATATCTACCGCCCTGATGTCTGGAAAATCGTTCAATTCAGTTGAAAAATCGCTCCCCTTCATAACGTAAGGATCACGTCCAACATATGTTTGATTTTTTGTTTACATCTTTCTCTTGTAATAGCGCGTAAAGTAGTACAGTACGTACTTTCCTCCATCTCGTCCATTGCGCTCTTCACTCCTTGCCCTCCGTCTGAATTTTGCGCGTCATCATAATCACGTGACTGAAACCCAGAAATCTAAATTTGCCGGAAGTTGTCTGGGTTTTCCCAGGCAAGCATTGCACTAATCCATCTTATTTTAGGTAAATCATGGCCACGATTGAACAAATAACCAGGGAATTAATTAGTACAGTGTGGTGACAACTGAACAAAAACGAGAGAACGAATTTATAAAATGTGGCCACAAATGAAAATTGTGGGACTTTTTTTAATAGTCTTTCTGACATCATATTTAATAGAGACTTTTAATAGAGCCTTATCAAGCTCAATAGTTCAACTCTGTAATGATGAGGTAGGGAAAAGTCAGTGATCAGTCAGCTATTTTTTACAGAAAATAAATAGTTCTTGGCATAAGCTACGAGAATATTGACTGCAGGAAATGTTATGATCATATTTGTCTGCTAAGGCTATAATTTTGTACCTACTTTCAGTCCCAAGGCATTATGAATATAACCGGGTTGGCAAAATGCTTTTAAAAGAGAAATGTTTTTGTTGTTTTTAAAGCATGATTTATTACAAGGCATGATGAAACTGTATATAATTCCAAACTTACTTTGACAAACTTAATATATTGTAGAAGCAAAATAATGTAAGGTATTGTTTAACATAAAAAGTGACCATCTTCAATGGCACCACTTCCTGAATTTGCCAGTGAAAAAGATGTGTTTGCAGTTAATTTAGCAACTTACTGAACATCCCCTCCAGTCGTACAAGACAGCTGACAAAACTGTCAAAGTCGACGTTCATGTTATCATTGGCGTAGCGCATGGTGACGATGTCATACAGCTGGTTATTCAGACGGAACCCTGAGTGGCAAACAAGACACGTGACTGTACAGTGACAAGTCCATTAGTGTTAGTCTAGTCAAATGTTCTTCAACATGAGAACAGATCCACTTACAGTACAGTAGAATGGGCATGAAAACCTTCTAACCTGCATCATTGATGGCGTTTCTCATCTCATAGCTGCTGATAGTGCCAATATGATCAAAGTCATAGCGCTTGAAGATTCCCTGCAGACAAAATTCATAAAGTCAATGTGTGCAGCAATCTTTTTTATACACTCACCCGCCACTTTATTAGTACTGGGTTGGACCCCTTTTGCCTTCAGAACTGCCTTAATTCTTCATGGCACAGATTCAACAAGATGCTGGAAACATTCCTCAGAGATTTTGGTCCATATTGACATGACAGAATCACACAGTTGATGCAGATTTGTTGGCTGCACATCCATGATGCGAATCTCCCATTCCAGCACACCCCAAAGATGCTCTATTGAAATGAGATCTGGTGACTGTGGAGGCCGTTTGAGTTTAGTGAACTCATTGACGTGGCGTTTAAACATGCCCAAAATGTGGCAAGAAAATATCCCTTACACCATTACAGCAGCAGTCTGATCCATTGATACAAGGCAGGATGCATCCATCCTTTCAGTTGTTTACCCCGAATTCTGACTCCATCATGTGAATGTCACAGCAGAAATCAAGATTCATCAGACCAGCCAACGTTTTTCCAATCTTCTATTGTCCAATTTTGGTGAATTGTAGCCTCAGTTTCCAGTTCTTATCTGACATTCTGCGAAGCTCTTCTGCTTCAAGGCTGGACGTGTTGTGTGTTCAGAGATGCTCTTCTGTAGACCTCAGTTGTAACCAGTGCTTATTTGAGGTACTGTTGCCTTTCTATCAGCTGAACCAGTCTGATTCTCCATCAACACGGCATTTTCACCCACAGAACTGCTGTTCACTGTATATTTCCTCTTTTTC
The DNA here is from genome assembly GCF_016745375.1 of Pimephales promelas. The sequence continues at coordinate 192,168 of NW_024121666.1, forward strand.
TGATCATTCTCTATAAACTCTAGAGATGATTACATGTGAAAATCCCAGTAGATCATCAGTTTCTGAAACTCCACCAACAACCATGCCACGTTCTAACTCGCTTATATCCCCTTTCTTCCCCATTTTGATGCTCAGTTTGACCTTCAGTGGATCATCTTGACCATTTCTACATGCCTAAATGCATTGAGTTGCTGCCATGTGATTGGCTGATTAGATATAAGCATAAATGAGCAGTTGAACAGCAGTTGAATAAAGTGGCCCGGTGAGTGTGTGTATGGGGAAAGAATGAGGACAAACCTGCCACTGTTTGATTTTGTTCCACAAGTGTCTAAACTCTTGTAGGTTAAGTCTTCCCGTTCCATCCATCTGTGCGATAAGGATTAAGAAAACTTTGCTGGCAGTATTCTACACCATCACCTCTGCTTTAAAATAAAATCTAATGTAATTCTTACAACGAAACTAGTGATTAAGCCTAAATTGAAAAGTCAATTAAATTGTTCAGAATATAAATTCCTAACTTAATGTTACAATGTTGAAATGTAGTATTCTATGCTTTTGTTTATAATTAATAATGATAAATGACCTCAAAATGGATTTACCATTACCAGCATTATGCTAACATAACAATATTTGGTAAAAAGTTAGTTTAGTGTCCAATTCTCACTATTAACTAGCATATTTGCTGTTTATTAGTACTTATAAAGCACATATTAACTCATAATTCTGCTTGACTATATTCTACATCCCTTAATCCAACCCAATTCCTAAACTTAACAACCTTACTAACTATTAATAAGCAGTAACTGACGCAAAAGTCGTAGTTAATAGAGAGAATTGGACCCTAGTGTAAAGTGTGACCCAATATTTTAGCTTGACAGCACCTTCAAAACAGACATGCAGTCTTGATACAAAGGATACATCCATGAGGGCGATCATGCTTCTACAGTTCTCCCGACTGAAACCCTCAGTGTTTATGTCTTTGTCTGTAAATAACAGATCGTTTCTTGAAGACAGTATACAGAAAAACCATAACCCAGAAACAAATATTCAAAGATACGTACATTTAGACACCACCTTGTTCAAGACATTTTTGAGTTCATTGGCTGAGATCTCCATTTGCTGCAAGATATAAGAATAAACAGAAAGCCAGGTGTGGTGTTTATTACGGCAAAGTAAAACAGTATTGATATTGTAATTACCACTGTTACCACTGGCATGGCCAATTACGAGTCCCACCCCACCTCCATACTCACACTCCCCCCTTCGCTCAGTGGCTCCCCAGTACTCACGTCCCCCGCGATCTGCTGGAAAATGGACAGGAACTGCTGGTCCTCCTCACTCTCTTCCCCAGTTGAAGCTGGAGCCGGCTGATCAGACATGGCAGTTGAAAATTACACATGTCAGAACTGAATTTATTCTCTCATCTTCATTGTGTGAATAACTAAAGAATCTGATCACTTTTAGATAAAAAAAAAAAAAATTATTAATTTTTTTGTGAGAGACCCCACTGTGTCCCTGAGCAAGACACTTAACCCCTAGTTGCTCAAGAGGCATGCGACCTCTGACATATAACAATTGTAAGTCGTTTTGGATAAAAGCGTCAGCTAAATGAATAAATGTAAATGTAAACTTACCACTGGATGATCAGCTTCAATCCTGTTCTCTATCTCCCTGAGAAGAAACCAACAAACACTTGTCACCATAGTAGACAGCACAAGACATCAGAGATCTTTTGGGGAACCTTTGTTTTTTTCCATATAGCATGTCTTTAGAGCCCCTTTTGATAAATAGACAAATTTCTTTAGATACATATAAACAGATGTGCCTTTTTCTGTGATAACTGATTAGGAGTTACTCATACTTACCTTGTGTAAATAATCTTTAAAGTATGATTACCTTCAAATATTATTAATGATAAATGTTAAAGTTTATTCTCTGCATGTTTAAATTTTTTTGAAAAGTTTGATTAATGGTTACAGTGATTAATTTACATTTAGGCCACAGCAAGAAACGTCTCAGGTTATGCATGTAACTCTGGTTTCCTGAAGAGGGAATGAGAGGCTGCGTCGGGACGCTGTGGGAACGCCCCTATGTGATTGCGTTGTGAAGCATGTGTATAATAAGTCCAATGGTGTGACGAGACGTCATAAGCGGGTGATGTCATAGACCAGGAAACTAATAAAGCACACATGAAAACAGACCTCATCTTTATATGGGACAGAATGACATCTTGATGCCGACCCGCCATCTGCTCGTACTGTGAGAATATTGTTCTTGCAACGACAGACAACACCAAATAGACAGAGACAGTACACAGAAAGCGTTTGCTGAAGGCTGAAGCTAACGCTGTCTGTTTACAGGTGTGCCTTAATGTTTCCTGGTCTATAATGTCTTGACCATAGACTGTAAAAAATATGGACAAAGCGTCTGTGACGTCACCCATAGACTCTCTGAGGAACGGGTTTGAGGCTGTTTATGGGGGGTATGGGCGGCGCCATACTGGAAAATCTTGGGAAATACAAAATACCAAAAGTTTCAGAAAGGATACAGAGGTGGTATGTGTTGTGTAAGATCATGGCCGAGACGTCAAATTCACTCGGCGCAGCCCGTTATCAGCTGTCAATCAAAGTTAACCGCCCTTATTTGTCATACGTTTTATATCTAAATATGATCTAAACTAACGAGTTAGAAAAAAATTCACCCCCCTCACAGTTGTCAGGCACGCAGAACATATTGAAGATTACAATAAAAGTCCATGGGACCAAACTGTAAACATATGAATTTATGCTGTGAAAACTGATGTTTTAACGTGACGTCTGTGGATATTTGCTCCCTTTTTGGACCGGCCTCTAGCGGATTTGAGATGTATTGCAGTTTATCGCACTTCCGGGTAGGCTTCACCTTTCAGATTAGAATGTTGCCGCTTGGTCTTGACACACCATTATACACGTGCTTGACGACGCAATCATGCAGGGGCGTTCCCACAGCGTCTCGACGCAGCTCGAGTTCCCTTCTTAGGGAACTGGAAATCATGACATGATCCTTATTAAAATACTGTGAATCCTTGTCATCAGGGCTTGACCTGCAGCAGCATCATCAGTATTCCTTGGAGACCTTCGTCAATCCTTCGTGTATCCATGTCTTCCTAGTAGCTGAAGTTTAATTGTGTGGCAAGACTTGGTTAGAACTGAAAGGGAATGTTTACCGGAGGGTCCCAAAATGTGCTGTTGCTTGTCCTAAAAAAGATTCCATTACAGCCTCGAACTGGGGCCGATTTCTTCCAGCTCTACAAATCAAATTGTCATTAAATTTTTGTCCTTGTGGTTTTCTCCACCCCCTTTCTCAATTGTTTCCCATCCCTTCTTTAAATTGAACTACTATGAAACTACCTTGTGATAATATAACCATGACACTATTACTACAACACCATAGTCTTTGTACATAAAATATATTTTGGTGAGGATTTAAAGCACCCACTGACATGAGTATTAACTTCTGTAACAGCTGCTTTCCAGCCAGATGTTTCAGAAGTTCTTCACCTATGACACAATTTAACGTAACAGAGTACTTACAAACAACTACAAAAACACCAGAAAAAATAGGATGTCGGGTCAGCGTTAAAGAGTTCATTTTTACGGAGCCCCATACATGTCAAAGAAAAATATAGATATTCCTCCGTAAATTTTTTTTTTCTCATAATACAAAAGTAATTTTCTCAGGGGCCATTCACAACAAACGAGTTTTTGTCTTTAAAAATGTGAGACACAGGGCAGTGAAATTGAAAATAACAAAATGTGTTTCTCCGAGAGCCGCAATTCTAAAACGTGTCATGTCCTGTAAAAGACATGAGACGGCAGCTCAAATTGTAAAAATGTAAGCACATTTACATAAAAAAACAATAATAAAGCTGCACAATGGAGTGAAAAATGCATTATATGTGAACAGCCCCTTAACCAGCATCTGAATTTTTTCGAGTAAAAAATTTAATACATTTATTTAAGATTTTCCAAAATTTCTTTTAATTTCCACAAATTTTTAATTTCCATTTAATTAAATTAATTATTAGAAAAAAATAAATAGATAATTTATTTCAATTTATTTATCCTGTTCATGGTTGTTCCGATATATTTTCTGACAAAAATACTTCAGAAAATATATATTTTTTTGCTTTGTGAGGATAAATTTACTCGGATATCATTGAACAATAATATTAAAAAACCACCAGCGCTCTCTTCCCTTCTGCTCTTACTCACTCAGAGGTATTTCTCCTTTCAGAGAAGACGCGGAGGATGAAATCGCCTTCCAGGTGGGGCTCGTATGTGGAGGGAACGATGACATACTCCCCTGGACTCAGACGGAAACGCTGGGTCACCTCTCGCAGGTTAATGTACGCCCTGGAACGGGCCTTAGATGAGTTAGACGTGAAGAACTCCTTCTGCATGTGCTGCTTGTTTCCGTGCATCTGACAGACAGAGAAACTTGATCAGGAATTTGGTCAGACACAATCACAAAGGTGTTTCTAATCCATCTATAAAACAACACTAGTTCTAAAAGAGCAAAGAAACTGCATGAACATGAGCATGATGTACACAAGCCTTGGGTCCAAATATTGGATCTTCACATTTTCATACCTCCTTTGGCACCTACGGGCAAATAGAGAGAGTTAAAAGAGTGATCAACCTGATCTTTATCACTATTTGCATGCTTTGTATAATTTCAGTGATTTTCTCTCTGAAGATTAAATATAGTAGCATTGATACCTCATAGATGGAAAATCCAATAGTGAAGAGATTTGCACCCAACTTGCGTTCTCTACGTCTGTTTTTCTGCATTAGAGCAACAACAAAAGTGCATGCAACTTCATCATCCTCTGGGTCATCATCTTCCTCCAGAAGACGCAGACGGTATTGTGGATTTGTCCAGAATGTGTCTATTGGATTGGAAACCACACAAATAAATATTGAAGCAAATATTTTTATTTTTTTGCAAGACATTATTTTTAGTTTTTTAGTTTTTGACCTGTGAAGCACTTTGTGATGCATTTTATGTATGTAAGATACTACAAAAAATAAATTAAAAATGAATATCATAACATTGTTGCATGCTCTGAGGTGTCGACCATAAACTTCTATTATAGGACTGACAGACAAGAACGGTTTGACCTAAAAATATCAAAATTGAAAATACTGTTGAAACAAAGACACCTACATCTTGGATGCCTTGCCTTGAGGCAAGCTAAAACATATCAAAAATTAATTTCAAAGTGCACTATCCCTTTAAATTGACTTATTATGACTTGAAATTTGATAAAACAAAACTTTTTAAGGACACACACCTGGATAGTTCCTGCATCCTCCAGCAGAGCAGCCTCTTATCCAGCGTCCCTCATTAACAGACACCGTCCATTTGTGTAGCTTATCATCCTCCAGAGCATCAGGGGTCAAGTTGCAAATCTCTATTTTTGTGAAATTTTTCTTAAAATCCTCAAATGACATCCTATGGGTTGATGACAATAATGTGAACAGTTATCTTTGTGAATAAAGATATGGAGTTATTTTCATGGTCTGTCATGGACTGAGCTGGTCTCATCCACAACGCTGTCTATATCAGTCTCATAATTCATTATAAGGATATGTTTGCTTGTTGACTTTGTTAACTCACCAGAATTCTCCATCTTCAGCATTCTGATGCTGGAGTTTCTCTTTTTCAGCTTTAGAGATGGTTTCCCACTCTTTCGAACTGAAGAAAAAAATAAACACTTGTAATAGCATTTTTTAACCCTGTAAAGCCTGGAAAAATTTTTAAGTATCATATTTCATGCACTAGGCTTTTATGGCTCATATAGTATGATATAGTGAGAATAAGAAGCTCTTCAGTTTTTAAAAACAGGAAATAATGCAATTTGGTGCAGTTGCTGATAATTATATGGGCTAAAAGGAAGATAAAATTATGATAGCTTTTTTAACAGTAAAGATGACTACTTACATAAAATGCACACAAAAATATATAAGTCTATATCTCCTAATAATATAGTAACATGATATTTGTACAGAGGTGTGTGCATATAAACGTTCCTCAAAAGTCTCATGTATCATATTCCATACTTACGTTCTAACATGATTTTTCAAAAAAAATATGTATGGATAATCAATTAGATATAAGAAACATCAATCCAGTAAGTGTTCATCTTGAAATATTAACAATATTAAAGTTATTCGTACATTTACTTTTTACAAATCTGTAAAGATTTCACAGCAAAAAGACACGTATATTACGATCTGACGGTGGACATTTTCAGAATGATGCAAAAAGGCCTATTAACTGCTATTTATTAGCATCAACAAAAAAAATCCTAATGTTTTTATTTTTTCTGATGTATTTCAATCATCTTTTCCTTTTCTATTTTGTTTAATTGTTTTTTATGGATTTGTTTCTTTTGTATTATGTACAGGATTTTTTTTTTGCATTACATATGATCTATGACATATGATCTCAAAATGACTGACCGGAGAAATAAATACAATACAATACAATACAATAATAAAAGTGTAAACTACCAATCAGATGACAGAAAGCATGTAGGAGATTGTGCACTTAACTACTTATTCAGCAAAGTTTTGATCATGTTAGAGGCCTTCGAAATTGGTATATCAAATATGATTTATTGGGTTAAGCCAGTCTAAATTCAGATATAAGCAGAAACTCACTTATCGCTCCACGGTCCGTTCCATTCTACCTGACCCCAGGGGTTACGCAGACGCACCAGACGAATTTTAGACTCCTTCTGCAGGGACTGTTTACACTGCAGACACACAATATCACAATTATCATCAGAGGCTATCAAGGTTAAGTTAGAATTTAGAAACAAGAAACGCAAAATAACAGACTGTTTACCTCCTCTACAGCGGTGACAGAGTAAGCATGTCCCTTCACAAGACCTGTAGTGGTACGGGTTTCAAAGCGCGCTGGAACCAGGGACTGTGGGTAAAAAATGTAATTGCTTCATGGTAGGATACTAGAATTTAGACCAAAAGTTGTCATTGTTTTTATAAAAAATATTTACTATCAACTAAGATTGTTGTAAAAAAAGCCATATTATGCCCTTTTACAAAGTCTTGATTTTGTTTTTGGGGGCGACTAGAATAGGTTTTAATGCTTGAATGTTTTAAAAACACATATTTGACATTGCTGTAGCGCCTAAAGGCCAATTTATACTTCTGCGTCGAGGGTACGCCGTAGTGTACGGCGTTGGCTACGCACGTAGGCGACGCCGTTGTGAGCATTTATACTTCTGCGTTCAGGTCTTGGTTGCTCTGCAGTACTGCTCCGAAACGCTAGTTGGCGGCGGAGAGTTTTAATGTTCCACTGTGTTTAGATTCCTCGCGGCTAGGTTACTACGAGTGAAAGAGAGCTGATCATGTTGGAATTGGAGCTTATTAAGGTGGAAAAACAGTTCACTTTAGTGAAATTACTAAAACTGAAAGGCAGAAATGAGAGAAGACTTCGGAGGAGATGAAACTTGTGGAAATCATAGACAGTGGTGGAAATGCGTGAGAAGGTACGTGCGGAAATGCGTAGGAGGAAATGCGATGCTACCAAGCCAACCAATCACCGATCTTGCGGTCCGCGTCGTCGCGACGTGTAGTTACATTTTTGAGGAGGTGCGCGTCAGGCGACGGCGAAGGGTACGCGGTATGAGACGCGTCTGTGCGTATGCTACGCCGTACCTACTGCGCGCACCCTACGCAGAAGTATAAATTGGCCTTAACTTCCCAGTCCGTCAGTAACGCTCCGTTTAGTTTTTGTCTATGAAGCACCTCCTTCTGAAAAGCAAAATGTGCTCTGATTGGTCGACCGCTTTCAGGGAGTTTCAAAATGTCACGCCCCTTTTATTACCGTGGTATTTATTATTTAAATGATTTAAATGAGGGATATTATGACGTGTTTTTTCCAGGAAGAAATCTCATGACTACAATCGAGACGTTTCAGGGAGTTCAAAATCAGGGCTTACTGATAGAAAATAACTCAAATTGGAATGACTTTGTAACTTTGCAGACCTTTTTCATGAGCAAATAGCAACATTGCACACTAAAGAAAGTTGAAAATGTCTTCTGCTTGACTCACATCAATGGAGCAGCCCATGAGGGAGCCTCTCGCCAGAGCTTTCTTCATGATCTTGTACAGCTCTTTCGGTGCCTCCTTCATCTCATAGAATTCAGTCACTCCACCGGTGAAGTCCTCCATTCCCTCTGCAGTGTTTCCACCCTTAAGAGCCTCATAGGAGCCATGAAGTCTGAACAGGAATACAAATAAGTTACGTTAAGAGAGATACAACGAATTTCTGCTGTAATTCAGTTATTGTATAGTTTCATTGGATACAATTAATTTAGTATAAATACTAAAAAGAAGTGGCGCTCTGATCATGCAAGGCAATTTTACATTTAATATTAGGGTCATTCTGAGGAAATTGTGCCATTTGTGTGTATGTGTCCCCATCACTGATATCATTAGAGTGTTAGTAGAGTATTAGTAGGGTTAGAATAAGTTGACATATACTTTATGATTTATAGTCTGTTGGAGGACCATCACAATAAAGACTTAGCAGATATTAAGCAGACAGTCTACTTATACTCAAATGAGAGTTAGTTGACATGTAGTTGCAAAGTTACTTATATTGTAGAAATAAAGTGTTACCAATGTTTGTTTTACACCTGAACATCATCCAGTCTGCATGTCATCATTTATCAACATTTTGTGAATGCAATATGTGATTTAATTTGTGTATAAAAATATGAATCTGAAATGAAATCTAACAAAAAAATGTATTGAATAAAACATGCATTTAGTGATACATACTTTATTCACAAAAATAAGAGATAAACTAAGAATTCTGAGCGATCCACGTTCACACGGATCTTCGAAAAAGACTAAATATGCTGTATTATTCATGCCAGACCAGTAGTTGGCGATGTCACTTTGTAAAGAAACAATACGCACATAGGGCTGTTTACACCTGGCCACAATGCGTTTTCTCAGATCGGATAGCTATCTCTGATTTATCAAAACGATTCCATTTACACCTGGTCACATAAATGTGTTTTTGCAAAACTGATATAAATCCGATCTTCAATTCCCGCGCTATATGCGGATTTAATGAAGCGCACGTCACCGAAAGCAAGAGCTGGATTTTATTGATCATCGGCTAATTTCAAAATCAGCAAAGACGGTGATAAGAGAGAGCGGCAACAGAACTGGTAAGATCATTTCGTTTCTTTACTTTTAATGAAGATGGTGGTGTTAATCGTCTGCGACTTACTTTCACTTTGATTTGAGATAATTGCGACGCATTGGCGTGCTCATCTGAGGTGATGCGCGTGAGCGCGTCGCAGTAGCATCGTCATCTGACTAAAATGGCTTGACAGCCTTTAACACGCTCTCACGCGTTTATTTTTATTTTTTTTAGCATTTTTGAGAGTAGTAACATTTACATATGTGGTTTCAAGAACCAGATGCATTTACACTTGTCCAATTTCGTCTGGAATGCGGCCCAGACCACCTCCTGAAGTCGTTTGAGCGATCGGATTCAAATCCGTCTCGAATGCGTTTCGGGGGGCATTACACCTGGTCTTTTCAGGATCGGATAGCTATCCGATCACAGAAAACGCATGAAGTGGCCAGGTTTAAACGGCCCCATAGAATGAACACCTAATATGCATGTGCATGACGTCAGTTTTCAAAAATTCACGTTTTCGTAGACGATAACAGTATTGGTTTCAAAGACTTGCACTTGAAACTGTGTAAATGCCCCATTTGAAAAGTCAAAATTGTGAGATAAAAAGTTGCAATTACCTTTCATTTTTTTAAATTCTGTGATAGAAATAGGCTTCAATTGTCTAGTGCATATTTAGGGGTCGATCACACAGAATGTGTTTTCCATTCCACTGCACTAATTTTCCATTGTTTTTCCATTATTTTTCTATGTAAACACGGCCTATGCGGACATCTTTAACCAGTGTTGTAGTCGAGACCAGCTCACTCGAGTCCGTGTTGAGACCGAGACCAAAGAGAGTCGAGTCCGAGTCGAGACCGCGACCAAAGACAGTCGAGACCGAGACCACAGAGGTTAGATAACCTAAGGTTGGGTCTCAAACCAGACTTAAAGAATATGTAAAATATTTGGTGGTAACAATAAAATTGGCACCATACTCAAACAGTAAACCAAATATACCATGGAATCATGTACACTGTAATGGTAAAAAGGCCACATAGGCTACGTTCACACTGCAGGGCTTAATGCTCAATGCTCAATAAACATAGGGCTGTTTACACCTGGCCACAATGCATTTTCTCAGATCGGATAGCTATCTCTGATTTATCAAAACGATTCCATTTACACCTGGTCACATAAATGTGTTTTTGCAAAACTGATATAAATCCGATGTTCAATTCCCGCGCTATATGCGGATTTAATGAAGTGCACATCACCGAAAGCAAGAGATATGAGCTGGATTTTACCAAAGACAGTCGAGACCGAGACCACAGAGGTTAGATAACCTAAGGTTGGGTCTCAAACCAGACTTAAAGAATATGTAAAATAGTTGGTGGTAACAATAAAATTGCACCATACTCAAACAGTAAACCAAATATACCATGGAATCATGTACACTGTAATGGTAAAAAGGCCACATAGGCTACGTTCACACTGCATTCCGATTTTTTTGAAAAAATTCGATTTTTTTGCAAGGCCGTTCACATTTCCAATTAAATGCGACCTTTTGTGATCTCCTGTGTGAACGTGAAATGACCCAGAAGTGACCCGCATGCGCAGAAGATTAATCAACGGTTAACGACGTCACTTGTTTTTTGCGGAATAGTCCTTTTTTTCCATATGTTGCGAGCTTTTGTTTTATTATTATTATTGCCACAGCCCATATACAAACACAGACAACAATTATTTTATCGAGGGGCAAAGTTTGCACATAAATGTAAGATTTTTCCGATCCTCACCGAGGCTCGTCATAAACCCCGTTTAATTGATAGTGTGCGTCCTCGGCGCTCCTTGCTTTGTCACCGGCGGCCGCGGTGCGACACTGGTGGCTGGTGTTGCCAGATTGGGTGTTTTTTCGCTACATTTTAAGGCATGTTTACATGTGTTTTAGCCAGGTTTTCGCCTGGAAGGCTCTATAGAAATCAATCTGGCACCCTATGTACAAAGTTATACTGAGAGAGAGCGCACGTTCACAGACACCAGAATGAACGTGTTCACAGTAATGTTCATCAGGCAGTAATACAGTATATGAACGCGTTCAGGCACAACACTGGGGAAGAGACACGTCTGCAGCGGCCCATAACAGTGCAGAAACGCATTGGAGTTAGCGTGTATTGGCTGGCTACAGGTGCGTGCACAACGCAATGACGTGCGGGTCGGATATATGTGACCTGGCCGTTCAGATTGAAGTCGCATTTCAAAAGATCGGATACATATCGGATTTGGACCACATACCCAAGTGGCCTGGGTCGCATTTGAAAAGATCGGATCTGTGTCGTTCAGACTGTCATGAAAAAATCAGATACAGGTCGCATAGGGGCAAAAAAATCGGAATTAGGTCGTTTCAGCCTGCAGTGTGAACGTAGCCATAGTGGTGTAAAGGTAATTTTATTATATGACTTACAATTTTTACAATCAGTAAGTGCTCTTTCACAGAACATTACTGCACACGAATTCTGTGTGGCTCTTATATGCAAACTGAATTAGGGATGATAAGGCAGACATTTTCAATACATAGTTGAGCTAGAGGCTCCACGTCACATCTGACCTGGGTCCTGCTGCATTTGCGTGCCGCGAACGTTATAGTCTCAAGTCATGCGCAGTTGCGCACAAGAAAGTAAGCAATCATTGGACGTTTCAATCAAACAACAATTTAAAGAAATATTAACATACAGTAATAATCATGACATGTCACTCGAGTGGACTCGGGAATAAGTCCGAGTCCCGACTCCCAATATGTTAGAGTACGAGTCAATTCCGAGTCAAAATCCATGACAAGACCGAGTCCATTAAAATATGGACTAGAGACCAAGTCCGAGACCAAGTTCGAGTCTCGAGTGCACAACACTGTCTTTAACCGCTGCACTCGTGTCTTTTGCGGAGTTGCATGCATTGCACTCAAGTTAAAAGAAGTTCAACTTTTAACAAAAACACATTTTTGTTGTTCCACTGACCTTCGTCTCACGTTTTTAACAGCAAAAAAATGTGTTCTGTCTGAACGGCCATTAGTGGCCTTAGTCATTTTTGCCCTGACCTTCAACCCTGTAACATTCAAGGACTGACCAACTCCAAAACAAAAGATGTAAATGTGATGTCAAGCACTTGATACTTACTTAGCATAAGCTTTTTCCAGAAGAGCACTCCAGAATTCATTCCTTTCAGCGGACTTGGTGAAAACCAGCTGGTTGTTGAAGGTGGGAATGCGGTCATCAACAACAACATCCACCCAGTCACCATAACGCCAGAACTGAGTAGGAAAACAGACAGAGGAGGACACGGAAATCAGGCGCAATGAAGATATGAATTCAAAAGCTATTTTGATGAAAAGACACCGACCTGGAAATGGAAAATTCCCGCATAGCCTTCAGAGAAGCTCTGCTCTTGAGGTATAACACGATATAGCAGCTTGTCGTTCAGAGTCAGACATGCAATGGCAGCGAGCAACCAGCAGTCTCCTAAATTACAACAATATTTCACAAAAACATTATATATACTGACCTATTTGCAGCAAAACAGGGGCCTACACTGCTGATCTCAGCATTTTCAGATTGTCCAGGGGAACATGCCAGGTTGGTACTCTATGTATTAGCAACCTTTGTGTCTTTGGGCTCTTTTATTGCCCATATGGGGTCACAACAATAGGAAGCGCTGCTAGCTGGATTCCCTTCCAACACAGTAAACACAATATGGAGGGGTCCCTGCTGGACTGTTGGCCTGTATACATGGGGCCAGGGAGAGGTACTCGTTCTTGCAATTAGACTCTAAACACACTCTCCAAATATCAGGGTAAACAGATTACATTATTGTGTTAATGTGTTAATCTTACCCAGGTCTCCCTGGCAGATATCCGTCCTGTTAGCGTCTCCGACAATGAACTGTGGGTTTTCACAAATCTCCTGCAGAACAAATGCCATCAAAGTGTTTAATTGTAACTCAGATTTTACACATGGTTTGACAGATACGAAGACTGATATGATCACTCTCTGATGTTTTGGATGAATAAATGGATGGATAGACTAATTGTCACAAGGTTTTAAGCTAGAAGTATACCACTTGTGTTCATAATTTCTCTCTTTTGTTGCAATCATGACTTCATCTTTCACTTGTAATTGCGACTATATCGCACTATGTGACTTTATTTCCCGCTTTTGCAACATTATACTCTACCTTACAATGAGACTATTTCTCGTGACTGCAGATTTATATCTCACATTTTGACCTTGCTTCTTGCAAGGGCAAGTTTAAAACTCACAATGTAATGTATTTCTCACTATTGCGATTTTATATTTCACAAAGTTACTTTATTTCTCCCATTTGTGGCTTTTTATATTGCGATGTGACTATTTCTCTAAATTGCGACTTTATGTCTCACAATGTGACTTAAGTCCTTGCAACTCAATTAGTGTTCACAATTGTGACTTTATTTCTCAGTTTGACAATTATTCACAATTGCGATTTTAAATCTCACAAATTAACTTAGCCCATTTCTTTATTTTTTATATTACAGTGTATTTCGAATAATTGCGACTTTATATCTCACAATGTGACTTTTGTTCTCATAATTCTGACTTTATATTTCACAATGTGACTAAACCTTCTCGTAATTCCGACTTTATATCACAATGTGACTTTAGTTTTCACAACTGTGACTTTATTCCTCACAATTGTGACTATATATCACAATGTGATTTATATTTCTAATTTTTTCAAAGTATTAAAACAAGCTTTTCCATATAATTATCATGATATGAGTATTTTTAATTAATCTCGGATAGCTAATCCTGTTTATCTCAGGGGTTATCATTGACTGTCAAGTGAAATTTACTTGTAATTTTAGTCATTTTATTTACTACATTATCCATTGGCCTAAACCAGAGTTTCATGGGGGGTTCATGAGTTGATGAAAAGCTAATTAAATTGTAAAAAAAAAAAAAAAATTAGAGAGAAGAAATAATAATCAAAATGAAAAAAACTCATTTGTTTACCTCCATGTCATGTGTTGTGAAATAACTGAAATATTAGTTTATAATCTCAGGGGGTGCATGAAGTAAAGTTTAGATCAAAGAGGTTCAGATGACACAAATGTTTAGGAATACTTGGTGTAACAATGACTTGAAATGTTATTTCATTGCTTTGTTATTCATAATTAAATACCGTTCTTTAATATGCTATATGCATTGTGACAACTGACCCCGCATAGTATGAAAACTGTCCGTGCTGTTGGCCCATCTAGTCACAAGAGGTCAAAGCATGTTCAATTAAGTAAATTTTTTTATCATTTGATTTGCTAAATAGCTTTTTATAGCCAATACTTTGAAGAACAGTGACAACTAGCTTTCCCAACATGCCCTCTGCAATCCTATCTTTGAGGTTCTTACTCCATCAGAGGCAGGTCTTAAGCCATTTTGCCATCATTTCCCATGAATGTGTGCATGTATAAGCAAATAAATCTATTTTTAAGGAAGTCCAATTACTTGTGACATTCCATCCATCCCATGAGCCATTTCGACATCCCACCCACAATGTCAGTCCCAGTCCACTTGAACCCTCACAGGCCCTCTGCCGCCTACCTTGGGACGCTTCCAGACGATGTTCTTGACTTTGTTCGACTTGTGGCCCAGCTCTTTATAGCCAAGGGAGTCCACAGTGGCAGGAAAGGTTTCATCCTCAAAAAGGGTCTTCTTCTGGAGGTACTCCTGCTTGAGAAGGTTGTAGTCCTGTCCGCTAAAACGGAGAGGTTTGCTCAGGGAGCCTTCGCCATCCCTTCTCTCTCTCTCCCGGATTAACCGGTCGCAAAAGAACCCAGACGGCGTATAAGGCATCGTGTCTCACCGGGACGGTGTTTTTTTAGGGATTGAAAACACTAGCTTTTGCCACCACAACTTAAGTCTTGCAAGCCAAAACTCCCTGGCATAAATTCAAACAGCTGACGTCTGATTGGCTCTCCTGCTTTTGGTCAGGGAGTAGAAACCAGGGTTAGAAGAAAAAAACAATGTGTGAACACACTCCTTTTACATGCACAAACACATACACACAAACACACCTGCATACATACACAAAATGCTACAGTCTTCTCCCATTGGCTGATGAACAATGAGTATTGGGCGAGGGTTGCGCTCTCGTGCCGCCATTGTAGGGCGACACAAAGGAAAGCGGTCCTGCAAAGAGAGGCCAGTGAGATGGCCTGCCTCAGCAGAAGGCATTCACAGCCTTTAAACCTGTTCTCAATAGAGTTCAGCATTAAGCACTCTCAGCATAACCACAGGCTTGACCTCACCTAACAAACTCTATATTATATCACTTTATCAACGCCTCATTTGTGTGGATAATTATCGACCAGCTACTGTGACCAACATTGTCGAATGTTCAGTTGTATCATACAATAGCAATCAAAATTTTACGTAGTCTTTACGTTTTGTGACATATTATTGCAATTTAAAATAACTGTTTTCTATTTTAATAAAAATGTAATTTATTCTTGTGATGGAGATGAATTTTCGGCAGCATTACTCCAGGCTTCGGTGTCACATGATCCGTCAGAAATCATTCTAATATGCTGATTTTGTTCTTTTCTTTTAATATTATTCATTTATTTTTGGGAATCATGATACAGTTTCTCAGGATTTATGTGAAATAGAAATCTTTTGTAACATAAATACATTTACTGTCATATTTGATCAATTAAATGAATCCCTACTAAATAAAAAAAAAATGTTATTATAAAAAAATAAAAAAAATTTATATATATATATATATATATATTTAAAATTTCTTAAATAAAATGATCTTACTGACCACAACCTTTTGAATGGTACTGTACATGGATCATAAAAAAAAACAATTACTTTGCTCTTTCAGAATTCTTTATTTACAAATTTCACCTCCATCATGTCAAATCTACAGTATTATGTAAGTGTGGCGAAGGAAAACAGCTATTAATCACATTAAAACAAACTCATTTCTTGAGGTAGACAATCATTATGGAGGGAATCTTTAATATTAAACTGCATTATTAAATTGCTGATTTAATTAACCAAATTATAATGTTTTATTGCAATTATAAGCTGCTGACACTTTTTAAGACATGAAACAGCATCTGAAAAATACCAAAATTAAAATTGCAAAAATAAAAATAATGCAATCCGGGACATTTGAAATATACCATCCACTATATTATTATTTCCCAGTCTTTGTGTATTTCTAGGCCCAAGCCAGTTAAAGTTAATACACCTCGTTTAACGTCGAACTCAAACACAACTGGTGTCTTCGCCGCACCTTAAAGAGAGAAACAGAAGGTTTATATTATAACTCTTTAACACCGCATTATTTATGTATGAAGTATTCTACTAATAGTTCCCACAAAAGAAAAGGTTTGCCGTCTACACACCTGACTTGAGCTTAGGTTTTCTTTTCAAACTTTTCAGACCAAGAATGACCACTGATTCCACTTTGTCATCAGAGACGAATGAGCCTTTATCATCAGCACTGCTAAAAACAAAAAGGAGAACGGCGTATTGAGCTTTCTGAACACACACATTGGCGGTGATGTAGGTTTGATTTTGAAATTGGTGGGGAGGGGACATCAATGTATAAATATATTTTAAGTATTGATTGAAGTTATTGCTAGGGATATATCAGTGTCACCGGATATTGGTAGGGACACGTCCCTAGCATCCCTACTAAATTTTACGCCCCTGCACAATGGTAGCCTATATACCATGTTCTGTTTACATTTCAAATTCCTTGTAAACGGTACCAAAATATCAAATATAAGACCTTTTAAATATAAGACCATCCCTAAAATATACCATATTGTAAAGGAAATGAAAAGTGATGTTGAGCCATTACCTGCTAACAAGCCTGTCAACTCGCATGCTAAACCGGCGCAGGCAGAACTGCATCTGGTCTCTGTAACTAAAAGAGTGGCCGTCATCCAGATAAATAAATCCATCAGCATTGCCCTGCAATGCAAAACATATCATCCAAATCAATGCAGTCTATTATTATGTGTGTGTGTGTTCAAATCTTGTTAAATGTTGGGCTCCTCAAAGATCCGACCATGAGGCACATCATGCACAACCGTGTTTCTTTGGACATGTTCACTTGCAAAACTATGTTTCTGGACATGTATAATTTTAAATACTTCCAAAACTTTTTTTATCATCTGAAAATATTTACTTGAAGTACCCCCTGAGATTTTAAGTTAATATTTCTATAACTTAAAAACGCATTGACATATTCACGGTTTTCTGGTCACTTTTTTATTGTTTTTATTAGTAGAATATTTTTTAAGAAATTATAATAATAATTATTATTAATTTAATAACTAATAATAACAAATGAAGGCAGAATATATTACTGTTGTAAATCACAATTGTACTGCAAAGAAAAAAAAATATTATTTGATAATAATTATAACAATTCTGGTGAAATGCTGTAAACTTCAATCCAAAAAATGCTGAACGTTATGTGAATGTACACAAAGAGAACCTAGTGCACACAATGCTTTGGAAAACATTGCATAAAGTACCATGTAAATACTGTAAAACATAAATATGAAAATCAAACGGTACCATAGTAATATTAAGTCTTGGAGTGGGTGATGTAAGCACAAATTTGGTACACACTCAGCTTTATTGTGTCCTTATTACAGGTACACGTACTTACTATAGTTATAACAGTAAATTATCCAAAATTACAAGTAACTTAACACTAACCGATTTAGTTATAAATGTAATTTATTCCTGTGGTCAAAGCTAAATTTTCAGCATTACTCCAGTCTTTAGTGTCACATGATCCTTCAGAAATCATTCTAATATGCGGATTTGCTGCTCAAGGAACATTATTATCAATGTGGAAAACAGTTGTGCTGCTTAATATTGTTTGTGGCAACTGTGACACATGTATATTATGATATTAGCATCTGATTCCATCCCTGACCTGTACTATGGTACCACCAGTACTTTCTGTTTTATCGTCATGTGGTCACCTTAGTGTCCAGTGCCACAGTGAGAGTGATTGGATGCTGCTGTAAGTCTGCTGTACAGGACCCACAACCGGCTCTCCTGGGAACCACTGTCCCGCCACGCTGGAACACAGGCACCTGACACACGGAGACCATACCGTAAATAACTCTGTATGACTTCTATATTCAGTAGACTGCTGTGTCAGAGATGTAAGGCGAGTCACTCACGGTGTTCAGAGTCACTGGCAGATCCAGAGTTCTGGCACCCTTGTGTACTTCTGCCGTGTTTGTGTCGTACCACAGCTTTCAAACACACAAAACATCTCTTATGAACACACTTTAACCTTCAGTACAATTCATTTGTGAATTAGGCTTACCTCATCAGACCCTGGGAGCAAAACCTTAACCTCTGTGACCCCAGGATCTGTCACAGGGCACACAAGGAGAGCACTGCCTGCAAAATGCCCATTAGTTAGAATGGTATCTGATTTGGACTGCTATGTTTTAAAAATCTATATAAATATAAATATATATATATATACACTGTATATATAATTTATTGTGACCAATGGTGGATGAATACACAAATCAAGAGGAAAAGAGCACTTCTAGTGTAGAAGTACATAAGTACTGTACTTGGATTTTTAATGTACTTAGAGTGCGATGAACCATTATTTTGCATATATATATATATATCTTATATATTTTATATTTTATCCTACAATAAGGAAAATTAGTAAATCAAAACATTGAATATTTATTGATCTGCATTCTGCAAATAACCAAACATTTTATTACCAAAACACTATCAAAACAATAAACGTTAAAACATTTAATTTGAAACTGCTACAGAAGACACGTGAATTAATTTGAATTATTTTAATATAATTTACAGGTTTAACTTAAGCTTAAACCGCTAAATGACTCACAATTATGACCAAAATGTGATTTTTTAAATATATATACAATAATCAATACTTAAAATTCAGCATCTGTGTCAGTCCGCACAAGCTCGAGCTCCGAGGATCTCATGGTACTTGTCATATTTTGAGTCAAATATCTCAGGGAATTCCTAAATGAATGCCTGCAGTCGGATCAGCCCGATGACTTGTGAATGAATCGTTCAGTGAGATTTGTGAACCGTTTCAATAGGATCATTGAAAACAATCGCTAACAAATCGGACACTGCAATCGCGTGTTGAAATGTGTTGAATTCTTCGATTTGAAACAACAAGGACTGATAGGATTTTGTAGAATTTAGTGGAGTAGAAAAAGTATATAACGCTTGGAAAGTTGTTTTCCTTGCATGTCAAAACAATTTAGTGATAGTGACTTTATTATCAGTATTACACAGCAGATCTAGACATGTTTACCAATTATGTACTGGTTCTCCACAGCAAACGTGCTTGAATCGCTGGGAAACTCTACCCAAAGAGGTCTGTAGGAAAACACACGGAAAACTCTTCAGCATACATGTAAGCCATAGTAAATAGGGTGATGCAGTTTAAAATGCAGTACCTGATGGGAGGCAGGGCTGACGTGTGTGCTTGGTGGAACAGAGTGTACCAGTACGGCAGGAGACAGTATCGGTCCTGAACAGCAGAGCGGATTGCAGAGGTGACTTCCACCCCAAACAGCCAGGGCTCACGACGCTTGGTCACTTTAGCCGAGTGTCCTCTGAAAAATGGCTGAAGAGCCCCTGCTTGATACCAGCGGACCAGGAGCTCAGGGTCTGGATCCTGCACAAATCCCCCTACATCGGCTACACACACACATACCAGACCATATTCAATCAGTGATGGTCATTTTACACCCAGTTCAGTTTGACCAAATATACAGTAATACTGTGAAATATTATTACAATTTGAAAGAACTAATTTCAATTGTAATACATTTTAAAATGTACTTTATTCCTGTTATGTCAACGCTGAATTTTCAGCATCATTGTCTTCAGTGTCACATGATCCTTCAGAAATCATTCTAATATGGTGATTTCAAGAAATTTTATAATCAAAAGTTGTGTGGCTTATTATTTCTGTGGAAACCATGATACTTTCATCAGGATTCTTTAATGAATAGAAATTTCAAAGGAAGAGCAGTTATTTTAAATAGAAATAATTTATAACATAATAAATGTCTTTACTGTCACTTCTGATCAATTTAATGTGTTCATGTTGCATAAAAGTGTTAATTTCAAAAAAAAAAAAAAAAAAGAATTACAATACCCAAACTTTTGGGGAGTAGTTTATTCAGGGCCTAAATTTAGTATATGAAATAAAATAATATGTTTGCAAAGTTTTTATGAATTCTAACAATACAATGTTGTGAGAACATGAACAAACATGAACGACGCTCGGGACAGTTGACGGACCAGCTCTTCATCGTCATGAAAGTCTAAATTATGTAATGCCTGTCTCAGTGAGTATCCTAGTAATCATAGTAGGCTATGTCTTAAATTAACGTAAACAGTAAACATATGTACAGAATGTATCCGTATTCGGTCTTAAAGTGACAGCAGCCTAAAACACCTGCTGCTCTTTGTGTTTTAATGTTAAAAACCACTCACTGCTATAACTTTAATAAGGATTAATCTATTTTTAATTTATACAGTGAAGAATATGCAGTGTTATTTTACATTTGATTAGCCTACTTTATTCAATATGAGTACCTGAAAATTGTCAATTTTCACTGGTCTCTAAAATTTGGGCGTCATAATTGCAATTCATAACTGATTGTTTAACCGTCATAACATTTTTGCAAAAACAGTTTCATGGCCATTGGCAGGTGTGGCAAAATTTTAGGCCCTGAGTGTATAGTACTGTTTATGTATGACATATTTACCAACATTAATATCACAATCAACTTACTTTGTAGGTTAAAATATGAAATATTAAACATAAAAACCATCACTTTTATTAGTCTAACCTCCACAAAACTGTATTCCTGTCAAACTCAGTGACAGCAGCATGGGTATTGAAATCTTCAAGTACTCCCATGTAGCAACATTGTCCCCAGTCCATATGGCACCTGTGACATAAACAGTTCAGTGTTGCAATGGGCCGTGCTGTTTGTTTCCAGCAACACAATGGACATAGTGCATGTCATCTGATTTTGAACTTACCTAATCTTTGAGAGCCAGCAAAGAAGGAACGTGAAAGGATAAACGGCCTTTCTGTGCCACCTGAGCGGGTTAATAAGCCCTCAAATGTAGCCATATGCTGTGAAGAGGGGAAAAACAATATAACCATGATCTATCTCTATATTACAAGTATGTTTTGACTGAGCTTACCTGATAGAAGCCATACAAGTTGTGTAGTTCCCTATGTTCCCATCCTCCGAAATGCACTGCATCTTTTGGCATTGTCTGCTCTGGCCCGTTAAAGACAGAAGGTTCATTCATGTCGTTCCACACGAACAAAGACTCTGTCGAGCCCTAATGGAAGAGTGGATGAAGAGCAAACCGTTACCTATAGAAATGTAGAGACAACTGATTTTTTAGATCAAAAGATGCTGAGGAACCACCTCAAATAGTGATCAGTACATTTTAACAAGCAATAGATACATTAGATAAAACCTTAATAGACTCACTTCATATTTGCTTAGAGAGAACTGTCTGGCATAAAATGATCTTGTCTTTGAGCTACTGAAGTCCAAATAACTGGATTCACCTGACGATGGAAGAGTAATTACTTGATTTTGACATTTCCTTGAAATGTGAGTGCTAAATTTGATGTAAAACAAGATCTCAATGTAAATAAGTTTTAAAGGGATAGTTCATCCAAAAATAAAAATGTTGCCATCCTTTCCTCAGGTCTCATGTCATTTTTTTTCTGCTGTGGAACATAAAATTGGATATTTTTTCTGATTTCAGTGATATTTTTTGTCCTTACAATGGAAATCAATGGTAACCAAAACGTTTAATTACCAGAATTCGTCAAAATATCTTCTTTTGGATTCCACAGAAACGATATGAGGCTGAGTGTATGATTAAGGGATTTTCAGTGTTGAAAATCGAATACATTTGACAAAAGCACATACAATAACTAAAGCTTAAACTAAAATACAAAAATAATAGCTAATTCAAAATGTTAAATACTACAATAGAATAATAAATAAATATTAGTTCATTTTCAGGTGAACTATTTCTCTTTATCTCTCATTAGCCAAGCAATAGAGATCACTAATGAAGAATTATCGATAGTTTAGAGAAATTGTAATCAATTGATGGTACGATTTCTGTATGATTTTCGTTTTCTGGATATACTGGATCTTACCTGGCCAACATGTTCCTTCATAAACAGTGCCTTCTCTATTCTTCACAAAGTGGCCTCCGGCTTTAGCTTCACAGTAAAACGACCAATCAGGATCAATCTTGATGTGTGGGTCACTAATAACAACCAACTAAAGAGGCAAATAATAAACAAAAAAAAACCTGATACATTTTAACTTCAGAAGCCCATTACTATACCTTCCTGTTCTTCTTCTGGAGGTGACGCTGTAGTTCTGCTGGGTTTGGAAAAAGCTTAGAGTCCCAGGTGAAGTAGCGCTTCCCGTTTGTGTGCTCTATATCCAACCATATGACATCATACGGAATACTGTGGGAGTCAAATCCAGCATCCACAGCTTTCACATCCGCCTCGTCCTCGTAGTTCCAGCGGCATTGGTGATAGCCCAAAGAGAAGAGTGGAGGAAGAGCCTGATAGCCTGTTGGCAGAGAAATACTAAAGGAACTTCTGTACATTTATAGGCACATTCTTTTCAATATAAGAGCAAATATGGACATTTGTAACTGAAAAAAATCAATGTCAATGATAAATCTACAAAAGTTCTAAATGTAAATTTTTGTTATTCCACAGATATTTGGGGACTGGTATGTACCTGTGAGTTGAGCGTACTGAGAGAACACTTGGGCAGCTGTGGGTCCCGGCAAAATGAAACAGTCGATTGTGCCGCTCTCTGATATCCATCTAACATCAGTCTGGGGTGCGATCTTGCTTTTCTTCCCTGGTGGTTCATCCTCATTCTGTTCAGACACCAAAATATTCAACTGAAACACATCTGAAAATCCATACTTCTCCTATTTTATTGATTTTGACTATCCTCCAGCTAACAGGGAACTTTGGCTAATGTTCTGGCAAGGTTCTCTCAAAGTTCATCTAATGTTACTACTTGATTCAGAACGTTCAGAGAACAATCAAATAAAAGTTTCCCATAATGTTTGCAAAACTATCAAAAGGAATGTCAATGTTCCCTTAAAGAGATAGTTCACACAAAAAATTAAAATTTTGTCATCATTTCCTCACCCTCATGTTGTTCCAAACCTGAATGAATTTCTCTCTTTTGTTGAACACAAAATAAGATATTTTCAGTTGACTGTAGCCATTGACATTTTTTTTCACACTATGGAAGTCAATGGTGCCTTCCCAAAACTGTTTGGTTACTCATATTCTTACAAATATCTTCTTTTGTGCTCAACAGAAGAATGAAACTCATTCCTGTTTGGAACAACTTTATGGTGAGTAAATGATGGCAGAATATTTATTTTGGGGTGAACTATCCCTTTAACATAAATTTAACCTTAAAAACGGGATGTTTCCCTAAAACATCCAGTTTTTAAGGTTAAATTTATGTTAAAGGGATAGTTCACCCCAAAATTTCTGAATGTTCTTTCTGAATGTTCCCTAAAACTGGATGTTTTAGGGAACATTCAGAAATAACGTCTTCATAACATAATGGGAAAATTAGCAAAACGTTTTTAAATATTATTTTGTTAGCAAGGTCAACTGTTATCGGAAAGTCATTTAAACTTTACAGTGTGTCATTTCTAGCCCACTAGTGTCACCAAACAATATTGCAATTGTTTCCAAACGGTCGATTGAATAATAAAACTGCACCTCATTTGGCTTTGAATTGTACTTGACATCAACCAGAGTCTCAGATGCGTTCAGCCAGAACACTCCAGCTGTCCTCTCTGGCTTGTGAGCTATCAGGACAGGGACAGAACCGTAAAGACCCAACCTGCTATTGATGTCATAGCCAAACACATCCAAGTTGTACAGCCGATACGCCTCAGAGACACTGTGAAGTAAAACTACATCATATTAGGCAAGAGTCTATTCTGATCAATTTGTCTTCTGTGTCTCAACCACATCCGTTTTAGAAAGCAAACTCTGAAGTATTTTATGAAGTGCACTACCTTGTGTCCTTCAACACCAGGGAATCAGCATGTTCAGGAAGACCATACGTATGGTTGAACCCATGGAGACTTAAGTCCATACCCACCGAACTAGGACCTGAATTTAAGACATCAGCAATGATACAGTATGCACTCATTCTATTTAGAACCAGAAATGGTTCCATCCCCCGCTTCATATATGGAATTCCTCCCCCGCTTCATATATGGAATTCCAAAATGGTTCTATATAGAACCATTTTTATGGTAAAAGGTTCTATTGGCCAAGTATGGAACCCCAGGGTTCTATATAGAACCCAGAGGAACCCTTTATTAAGAGTGTATAGAACCTTTTAGGGGTTCCAAATATGTAGCGCTGATAGAACCTTTTAACGTTCTATATAGAACCTTTTCTTCTAAGAGTATGTTATAAAATAACTAGAGAATGTGGCTGGTGCTTGCTCATGTAAAACTATGTATGAATTTCTCTCTTCTGCAGAACACAATGAAAACATTTTGGAGAATGTTGGTAACCAGACAGTTGACGGTAGCCATTGACTTCCAAAGTAGGGGAAAAAATACAATGGAATTCACTAGCTACCAACATTCTGGAGTTGATGAACTTAACACTGGAGTTGTATTCTGCATATTATGGTTTACCGTTTGCCTTGATGTCCTCAAACTGTCTGAAAGTTTCCTTCCACAGCCCGCATTGATTTTCATCTCCCTTTGAGATGGAAGAACATGATTTGTCTAACAAGTAAGTTCTCTCAATCATAAATGTTCACATTAAAGCCTATAATCTCACCTGAAATGAATTTGAAGATGACCTGTAAGAAATTTAAATATAGTTAAATGGGGAAAAAAACAACATAAAACAACAGTCCTCATAAATTGTTCCTCATACTTAGTTGGATCTTGCAGAGTCTCAAAGTAGAGTTTGTTCTCTGGGTTAAGTGTGACAATCTCCTCCCCATCACAGGAAATCTCTAGTTTGAAAGGTGAAAAGGAAACCAGCAACTGGTACTCTCCCAGACCCCAAGTTAGACATACACAGTCCTCTCTCTTCCAATGAACTCTCAGCCTGTCAAAGACATAACAATGAAGACCTGGCAGTAGCAGATCTAGGACAGATGTGAAGAGAATTGTCAAGTTCATGGCTTACGGCTCATATCTCATCCCTCCAACCAAAACGTCTGAAACGTGGTAGCGTTGTTTAAGAGGCTGAAGCTCATCAATAGACACTCTGACCGTTCCATTTTGGCTTGCCCGTATTTGAAGACTCAGCCGATTCTGGAAGATGTATAAATAGTTTCGATAACGTTTTATGATATTTTGCATTTTTGGATACTTCCAATTTTACATCATTTAAACTACATCATTTGAATTTAACAAGACAACAGTAAAAGAATGAGCTATGAGCTCAGTCCACCTGAGAGTCCCGCTCACAGAGTTCCAGACTGGCTCCTCTATCTGTGAGCAATAAAGTCTCCAAGGAGGCAAAGTACTGAGACCATGCTTTATCTCTCTGTCGCCTATTGTAGAGATCAAAAGTCAAATTTATTTCACTAAATAAATAAAGAGACTTATTTCCTAAATAATGGCATCTAGATATTATTAATAACAACAATAATAATACTTACCTCAAGAATGTAATGTCATGGTTTTTCTTAAACTTCTCTTTAAACTCGTCACCCGGAACGCCACTGTAATGTAATGTTATGGTACATCATAATTAAGTACAGTTCAATTTTTTTAATAGGCTACTGTAATAATTGCAAGTAGTCTGCAAGCATATGCTACATGTCCTTAATGACAACAATGATGATAAAGACACACATCGCTCACAATTTTAACAACGTGATTTTGATCACATTACATGATCACATGCATAACCATCGTTTCAATGCTGCAGGAATGCTTGTTACCTCTCAAGTTCAGTTGAAAGAACATTCACCTCCATGATTCCGCGACATGAAGAGGAAGTTTGACAGACTAGACTGACTCGAGGTGTATGTTCTTTCTAATGGGAGACAACCGCTAATACTTTTAAATGTATTATGGTGCACAAAAATCCCTACAAGGGGGCGCATGATGGCTCAGACAGCGAATCCTCCATTCAGACGCATTCAAATCTAAAATGGGGTTTGTCTTTCTTTATTTAAATATTAAGGTTTGTAATTGTAATTTTAAGCGACTGCTAACGTTAACTGGCATACCTGCCTAATCAATCTGTAAAAACATTTTTTTTTCATTCTTTGTGTACATTAATCACAAACGCCTGTGATTGGCCCATTTTCAGTACCGTTGAGAAAAGGAACAGGTACAGACACCGTCACCGTCACCGTTGATATGATAGGCTATTTTAGCTGTCAGGACAATAATTTACACTTTAGGAATGACCATGCGATATGTTAATAGTGGTTATATTTTAAAACAAAAGTAAAATATAAATATGAAATATATACATAAAATCGACGAATTATTTGTTTAGACCCTACACCTGACCAATTAGAGAACGTCTGGGCTACTAAGCCCCGCCTATTTGAGAACTTATAATATTCCATTCTCGTTTTTCTCTGTCTGTGGTTCTTTGAGCCCTGTGACATTTATGTCGAAATGTCATGCTGAGGACGATTGGGTGGTCTGTAATTGGACTAAAATAGCATTTTCTTTTTTAAATTGTGTTGACAATTGTGTTGCTGAATAAATAAATATATAGTTTGGAACCACATGTAAGTGAGTAAATATGACAGTTTTCATTTTCAGGTCAACTATCCCTAAGATAATAAAGAGGGCAAGTGGAACCCAGTATTCTATCAGTATAATATATCAGTATGCATATCAGCATATCCTTAATTTTCCTCCTCCTCCTCATTTAATAATGAGAAGAAATGCTTTTATGTCTTTATTATTATTCCCAAGGCATTTTATGTATGGATAGCAATATTGGATATCAGGAATTGGAATTTATATCCAAAAAGAAAATGTTTTTTTTTCTTAAAATAAGTGTACAGTGTACATTTTTGTACACTTTCTTACAAAAGGGATCATTATCGGTGTTGTTGGGAAAGTTACTATAAAAAAGGAATTAATTACTAGCTACTAATTACAATCTTCAACAGTGTAAGTTAATAACTAATTACTCTCTCTAAAAAGTAATGCATTACTTATACTACCATATCAATCTCAACCAGTTGCGAGGATAGACATGTAACTTCTTGTTTAATTGTTTTAAATAAATAATATACAATTGCATAAATTACTATTGAACTGACCAAAGCATTTAAAGGGAGAAAAGTGACATTAAGAACATACATTTTAACATTAGACGTTACATTTTGATGTTAAATTGGTAACTGTAATTAAATGACAGAAAAATTAAGAGTAGGCCTAATCCTTTACTTTACTTTTTAAAGGGAAAAGTAATTAAATTACAGTAATTAATTACTTAAGTACTTAAGTAATTAATTAGGCTACACAAAACACACTATATTATTTAATAGTTATTTATATAGTCAGAAACCAGACAAAACTGTGATTTGCGTGCTGTTCCGTGTTTAAACAGAAGAGGGATCTTTCTCACATTTTAACACTTCTCGAGAACGCGCCCAGACAATCTACGTGCACTCTCAGAGTGGAATGCTAGTGCACGCGCCTGCTGTTGCGAAGGGCGATAGCGTCGCGAACGAGCGCGCATGCAGGCAGAAGGATCAGCACGTCACGAATCTGCAGAGATGCTGAAGGAACCGCGATAGGGACATTTACAAAAACACGGCGCAGTTGTGCATATGTCAGAGCAAATGACACCTCATTTCGTCCTCATGGAGGAACTGTCCGCGTATTTACACCATTTGACGTCTTCGACATGATTTTAAAGCGTATTTTATGAGAATTATAAACCACACCCGGCGCTGTGAGGATCGGGATTGAGGTGAGTAACATGGATACGGACACTGGGCTCTATGGCATGCCGTCAGTGACAGCTGCAGTCATAATAATGCAGTTATAGCACTGTTTTCAAGGTCATATCACTGGAACGAACAATTTGTGATATGTAAAGTGTGTGTCTGTGTGTGGATGTGTTGTTATCTGTGTTCACTGTAGCAACGAGACACATCAAGCGGTGCGGATCACATTTCAACAGCGGGCCGCTGCCATTAAAACAGATCAGACTCAAAACAGACGACATATTAACATTTAAAAATGGAAAAAATAATCAGATGTTTTTATTAGGAGGTAAAATTCGTGAAACCATGAAACCACTGTATGCAGACAAAAGCAAATGCTGTGTAACGAAATGATCGGATAATTACTTAAACAAGCTCTGCAAAACACACACAAATCGAGCTCAGAGTCTTACAAACGTTAATTGTACAAAACGCACAATCTGCACACCTCTGTTACGTTAGTTTCACAGATCAGTTTAGCGTAGTAAGTTAATGTGTGTAACGTTAGTACTTGTTAAAATGACATCTCTCGCTTCTTAAAGATATTATAATTTCTCTGATGTCTGTGTACTATTACATTTTCTTTTGGTTGAGACTTTTATCTAAAGGAAAGCAACTAGTACAACACAGAGCTACTGTCTAATTTTCTCGGTTCTTGATTGGTTTATATTTCGGAACCTCACAATTGGGCTGTGTTCAAAATCGCCCCCCATACCCTCATTCACTATTCCCACATTACTCCACTAATATAGTCCACTTAAGGGAGTGAATGAAAACAAGTGAGTGAATTCTGACTCTGAGTTCAGCGGAAGGGCTGCCGCTTTTGCATAGTTTGTGCTTGCTGTTTAATCATTTAAAACTTAGCAAACAGGCTCCAGTAGTAATGAAAAGATTGATTTTGAACTCTGTCATGGAAACTAGCATGTATAAACCTTAATTAAACAATTTAATAATCAATTAAAAAGGAATTTATACCTGTATGATATTACGCTGTACCCACATTGGACCAGCGGTTTGGAAAATGGATAGATGGATGATTCAGCGTCATCTTCTGGCCAGATGTGGAAATTCATTCTGCAGTGAGATTGTGGGTATTCTCTAGCCGTTGAGGAAACATTGGCTGAATCCCAAATGGCACACTCCGGCCTTTTGGACCTCCTTCGAGTTAACACTTGGTGACGTCAGAAATTGCTGGCGCTGGGCTCGAGTTTACGAGGGCACGGGAGAGTTTATTTTGGGACAGGCTTGATGAACATGCCACAAAAGTCAAACAGCCATGTAACACGTACCCTCATTTATCCGATTGTGTGTTCGCAACTTCGCAATGATTCCTAGGTAGGTGACTCGTGTGGAGGGTGCGAAAGTGCGGGGCTTTTATTTTGTTTTGTGATGCAATGTATTTATGAGAGTTGTATGCTTTCATTTGTTGTGAAGCACTTTGTGATCTTCATCTGAGAAAAGTGCTATACAAATAAATTTTACTTACTTACTTACTTACTTTGCCTAAGTCCGCATCAGGGGCACAAAGGCAGCGCTCGCGAGCACACTTCTGAGCACTGAAATGCCGAATGGGACAACATACTGACAGACTCATACACTTGGCGAGCACACGCAATTTAAGGCCACAAGACTGCGAGTCAACATGAAGAGTGCCATTTGGAATCCAGCCATATGGTTGTACACTCATTGTGGTGGTGCACTGTGGGATTGAATGAGTGCACTAGATAGTGCCCTATTTAAGGGATAGGAAGCGATTTCAGACACAGCCTTGGATTTTTCGCTGTATTATCTGTGTTCCAGACCATTGTAAATTAGCATGCATGACATGGAAAACCCGGAGTGGAGTTGGAGCAGAGTGATTACAGATGCTTGCTGTGTGGGAAGGGAAATCTCTGTCCTCCACTCCTCTCACATGCGCTGTTTTTAAAGAAAGGACTTTTTTTTTTTTACTTATAAAAATATATTAAATATATGAAGACAGTTGTTGTTTTAACTTTTATTTTGTATGTCTTTTTTATATTCATTTTTGTGTTTATTTCTCAAGAGATGTCACTTATCGTATTGCACAAGCTAGTGATAAGTTGTCATCAGACAATTAATCTCAGGTGTGACTTTTTCATGATTAACTTTACTATATTATTGTAAAAATTAAAGTGTATTTTTTGTTGTGGATGTCCTAATTGTGATTCACATTTTTCAGAGTTGCCTTTGTGAATAAATAAAAAATGTAACTGGTTGTGTAAAATGGGTGCATAATATAGTAATGTCGATATTACGATCACGGGCCCCTTCAAGTTATATTACTGCATGTTTTGAGAGATCACTATCATATTGCTGGCTAAGAGAATCGACATAAGGCGATGTGTTATGATGAAACATCCAACTTACACCTTAAAACTATTGTATAAAAGCAATAAAACCCTCTAAGTCCCTCTGTTGGTCTGAATATCAGCACAATTGTCACCTGGCTGAACAGGTATGGGACTACAGCAGTTTTTATGATGGAATAAGAAGCCACGGATTGTGCATTGTAAGTGTGGTAACAGTACAACAAGCAACTTTAACACAATGCTCTTTTCTTTTCTGTGTCCAGCGGGCACCACCGGGCTCCAATGCCAGACCGAGGCCCCTGTCACTGGTGTTAGGGGACGAGCACGGATCAGACCACAGACAGGATGAGCGCGGGGCAGGAGCAGACAGACATTCTGACCACGGGCATTCTGGTGAAGGAACGATGGAAAGTAGTAAGTCTGCAGGTTTTAATGCACATGATGCGCAGATCACGGTTATATCCGCGGACACTGTGGATCATCCTCGGGTTGGGCGGGCCAAGTAATAAAAAAATAACATTCCAATTAATTTAGCGTATGGGTCACGGGTGGGTGAGATAAATCATCATGTGTTGATTTTAATAAAGACACAAACTCTTATTTCACAGTAATAGATGTCCCTCTTTTACTTTCATTTTCAACAACAACATATCTCTTAAAGGTGCTGTTTGTCTTTTTTTACCGCACCAAATCATAAAAAATTACCGTAGTATGTTTGCAGGGATGTAGCAAACAAGCTTAGTTCAAGTACTTGTTTATCCAAATACAATGCTACGGCCTGTCAATCTACTTTGAAATATGCATTGTGTTTCAGAATATCTGTTTTTTTTTTTTTTTGGTCTGTTTGATCCTGCACACTGCCAATTTACCCAATGGTATTTCGACACCAGTTGGCGGAAAATGGCGTATTGCAGCCATGGAAGCCAGCAAACGACCGATTCTGCCCCACCAATAAAAAACATTGCAAACGTATTTATTAGCTGATCAACTTACAGTATAAGACTCATCGCTTTCCATTGTCAATTGTGCTCGTTCCTGTTGAGTCTGAGGAGGAAACAACTCTCTAACAGTTTCAATTCGGACTGCAGTACAAATTTCAACCACTAGCTGTCAATATTACATACTGCACCTTTTTTAAAGGAAAACCATTCAAGGAAAACAAATACCTAAAGAGCACTATATAAAATTACATAAAACACATTATATAAAACACAAAGGGAAAAAAACTACATGGGATATTGCTTAATTACTTAAAAAATATACTCAAGCCTAACAAAAATTGTTCTGATAGTGATGAGTGTTTTCCAACATGTTAAAGTTTAATTTTTCACCAGGCATCCATTTGCAGTTGTGGGGTCCACTTGTTTAAGCAGCAATGGAGACGAAACTGATCAGAGATAAATTTCAAAAAGGAAAATAAAAAACAAAAGGAAGGAAAGAAAGAAAAAGATGTATGTTTAACAGCAGAGTTAGAGCTGGTCCTTGCATCTCTAGTGTGGTGCTTTGCTTGTTAGATGACCAGACAGCATAGTCATTGATTTAGGCATTTCTTAGATAGTTGTTCACAAAAATTAAAACCTTGAAAGGAAACCGCATTTAAATATGGTTTCTGGAAAGCTTATGAAACCATGTTTGCCTACGTAAACTTACGTGTGTCTGCAGATAGTGGCAAGCAGTGACTCACTCCTCACGCTGATCTAATATTGCAGTGTGTCTTCATCTGACCATCTCTTTTAGTGCACTGATCAGTAATACGATGAACGTTGTATAATCCTCAGTGAAAACTAGCTGTCTCTGTACTCGGAGATCTGAGGGGAAAAGGAAGTGACATGAAAGGGCAGAAGACATTGTGGGGACATGTGATGCCAGGAGAAATAAATTGCAAAATATAAAAAGTTTAATCCAACTACTGGGCTGTGACTTGTATTTTTTGTTTTGTTTTACATTAAATCTAGTGTAATTGTGGTACAAAGTACATTTAAAGGCTTGGTTTAATTTTTTTTGTTATATGATTTTATAATTAGATCAATATTTATTTAATTATCAATTTTTCTTGCACCAAAAATAGTACACTCTGGTCTGCTCACCTCTGATATTTGCTTTTCACCTCAGGTGAAAAAAATTGGCGGTGGCGGCTTTGGCGAGATCTACGAGGCTCTGGACCTGATGAACCGCACCAGCGTGGCTCTGAAAGCAGAGTCCGCTCAACAACCCAAACAGGTTCTGAAGATGGAGGTAGCGGTGTTGAAGAAACTTCAAGGTAAGTGAAGTTAGAGCAGATAAATCTATATTCGTAAATGTTTTTTTGTTTTTTAAACACAACTGCCATACATCTAACATACTTTTTTTTTGTGCAATGTTTTTATATATACACCACCGTTCAGAGGTTTGATGGTCATTGAGATTTTATAAAAGTAAATAAATAAATAAATTATAGCCATTTTATTTAAAATTTTTTTGACGATGAACATGCCAGAATGAGAACATGAAAACACGGGTGAAATCAACTACCCACCTACCAATCTCTCCCTCCCACCCCGCGGTTTCTTTACAATGGGGTACATAATGGATAGATAAGTCAACAGAAAAATAGCCACAGGAATGTGGGATAAAGGATTAGGGTATTCAATCTGAGTTCTGATCATTGCTTTGCACAGTATATCTGGAGACCTTCTCAGAAGCTATAGTCTAGATTTGTATTATTTAATTTTTTTAATACATTGGAAAAATGTGCAACACTCACTCTTAAGGAAATCCAACATTATTGGTTAAAAACGTGTGACATTTCGGCCATTGTCAAAGCCTTCATCAGACATCAAGAGCAACAATCTTACATATTGCTTTGAACACTCTTGCAATCAGCAAACATTTTTAAAAAATATATATTTTTAAAGAAATTTATATTTTTTCAGCAAGAACGCATTACATTGAAAAGTGATGTAATCATCTTCTTCTTCTGAAATGTTCTATTTCAAATAAACATTATATTCATATTCATATTCAAGAATCCTATATATATATATATATCACGGTTCTACAACAATTCTGAGCAGCACAACCATTTTTTAACATTTTTTTAACATTGATAATAAAAAGAAATGTTTCTTGAACTGATTTCTGAAGGATCATGTGACACTCAAGACTGGAGTAATGATGCTGAAAATTCAGCTTTGCATCACAGGAATAAATTACATTTTAAAATGTATTAAAATAGAAAACAGCTCTTTTAAATTGTAATAATATTTCACTGTTTTTACTATTTCTGATCAAAGAAATGCATCACATAAATACATACTTAGTGAACAGTATTTTTTATCTTGATTTTTGAGTACTTTTGATCTTGTGTAATTGTTTTCTTGATTAAAACGTAACTATGTTTTTGATTCAGTTATAAGCATTACAATTTCAAAGAGGGAATCTAAATACTTTCAAATAGAGGTAAGAATTTCTGTGATTTAGAAAACAACTCGTACTGCAAGGATCTGTAGCTAACCTTGAAATGAAACCGTGCTCTCTCTTCTACTGGGCAAAGAATCAACAAATCAATTAGCAGAGCACAGCAATGACACCATCATTATCCTCTTTCGCTCCCTTTACAGTCTTCCTCCATTATATCCTCAACCTCTCCACACTGCTTATGAAAAAAATCAATGTACTCGTATGACGTTGGCTGTAATATTGCTGTATGATAGGACAGAGTGGTTTGATCTCTTCCTGAGGGAAAGACTTGTAACTGGAGATCTCGCTATCTACTCGCGGCCCCAGAAGTCAACAAAACACTAGCAGTGATGCACACAAAATATGATGCAGTCGCTTTTGATTTTAAGTAATTAATGCAAATCTACTAGACACTTGCAAAAAAAAAGTAGCATGTCATTTTTCACAAAATTATGTATACTAATACTCACACTCATAACAGAATAATCATAATAATGGAGCAGTGGAGACCGTGTGGAAGAGGCAAGTGAGGAAGATAGGGCCTTGCGGAGGGCTGTAGGGTGTCCCAAGAGAGCCAAATCGCCTGAACTAAATGCATAAACCTCCCCCTTCTCTGGACAGACCACCATAATAGGAGGAGTAGAGGATCACATGGACAGAAAAAGAAAGAAACTTACTGTTTACTACTATCATTCTCCTTCAAGTCCACTTCTAATGTTTATTATGTAACCACTACCCACCATCTTTTTGGTGTTTTGAATTAAACAGGCGTTTTTGCTTTGTACTTTTAAGACTTCTACTGTATATGTAAATGACTTGGCATGTGAAATGAGTTACATTGATATGTAGTTTAATGGAGTTTCATCTCTGTTTCAGGAAAGGATCATGTTTGTCGGTTTGTCGGATGTGGCCGCAACGATCGCTTTAACTATGTTGTCATGGAACTTCAGGTGAGGCCTGATTGTCTGATTATGCATTTGTTCTTACTTAATGCGTGCCGAATATTACAGTTTATTTATGATGATGGTCTGGCACACTTAATTTTTGTATTTAATGTGAGAGTGCAGTAATATACGCAGAAAGCTATAGACCATTTCACAAGATGTAAACAACACTGGTCCAGAAGCACTTCCTGTTTCAGTTTGTAACTGTTTTCGTTATTTCACATGTAAAGAAAACATCCTAAAGATGCTTGTTTAACTTTTTGATTCAGTTTTAAATGTTCTGTTGGTTGTATTTCATCCCAGCTTTTATGTAGTGTTAAAAAAATGAAACAGGAAGTGCTTCTGGGCCAGTGTTGTTTACATCTTGGGAAACGGTCTATAAAGATGATTTAATGGATAATAAAGATGGTTAAAGCTTCTATGTGATCTGTAAAGAAACGTATTAATTCTTATACAATTCTGTCATCATTTACTCACCCTCATGCCGTTCCAAACCTGTAAGACTTTCGTTCATCTAGGGAACACAAATGTTACAAAAAACAAATTTTTAATAAAATTTGAGAGATTTCTGTCCCTCCATTGACAGCTACATAACTTTGACTTTGACGCTTCAAAAAGTTAATTAAGAGATCGTAAAACCAATCCATGTGAATTGAGTGGTCTAGTCCAAATTTTCTATAGAGACTCAATCACTTTATATGAGGAACAGATTGAATTGAATGAATAAATATTCAACTCATTCATCAGATCTGGTAAACAGAAGCTTAAGCATGCTTACTTGACGTGTGGGAACCTATAAGGTTCATTCTCCTATTACTCAGCACATTTGAACTTCTGTTTGTGTTTGGTGATCAATGTTTATGTGAATAAACGCCTAAATTAAATCTGTTTATCATATAAAGCGATCGTGACTCTTCAAAAAAAATGGACTAAACTCAATTCATATGGACTAGTTTTATGATATCTTTATAAACTTTTTGAAGTTTCAAAATGGTAGTTTCGTAGCTGTCAATGGAGGGACAGAAAATTGTGTTTAGAAGATGAATGGAAAGACATGAGGGTAATTAATTAATGACAGAATTTTTGGGTGAACAAAAAGTTAAAGTATACATAAGGCTTACCTATAAATACATTTAACTCATTTATGCATTTGAAATGTAGATTTTTTTTTTTTTTTTGTAATTTATATATTAATTTGATGACTTTGCAGCCTGTGGTCATTTATTTATGCCTTATATCAAACCTGCCTTTTGATCAAATTTTTGTTGCCAAAACAATTAACTGTTGCCTTTTTGGCTTTTGCAGGGCCGTAATTTAGCGGATCTGAGGAGGAGCATGAACCGTGGTACTTTCACAGTCAGTACTACACTCAGACTGTGTCTGCAGATGCTGGAGGCCATCGAGAGCATCCACTCAGTGGGCTTTTTACACCGTGACATTAAACCGGTAAGAATTGTCGGTTTAAACTCTTTTAGCTGCCTTTCAAAATATATATTTCTGTGTTGTAAATAAGTAGTGGTATAGACCATTTCACACCATTAAACAACACTGGTCCTGAAGCACTTCCTGTTTCAGTTTGTAACTGTTTTCTTTATTTCACATGTAAAGAAAACATCTTAAAGATGTTTGTTTAACTTTTTGATTCAGTTTTAAATGTTCTGTTGGTTGTATTTTATCCCAGCTTTTATGTAGTGTTAAAAAACTGAAACAGGAAGTGCTTTTGGACCAGTGTTGTTTACATCCTGTGAAATGGTCTATACTTAGTTAGTATTAGGGCTGTGAAACGATTAATCGTCATTAATCGCATCCAAAATAAAAGTTTGTGTACATAATATATGTGTGTGTAGTGTGTATAATTATTATGTATATATAAATGCACACGCATGCATGCATATATTTAAGAAATATTTGCATGAATATACTTTATATATATTTCTACAAAATTAATATTATACATAAATATAAATATTTGATATATATTAATAACATTTTCCTTAAATATATACATGTGTATTTATATATACAAAATAATTATAAACACTACACACATATATTATGTAAACACAAACTTTTATTTTGGATGCGATTAAAGCGTTTCACAGCCCTAGTTAGTATAATAATAGTGTACATATTACAACCTCATTGTAATAAATAGCTTGTTCACACTGTTTTCAGTCCAACTTTGCCATGGGCCGATTCCCTAGCACATGTCGAACGTGCTACATGTTAGACTTTGGTTTGGCTCGGCAGTTTACAAACTCCTGTCAAGAAGTCAGGCCGGTCAGTATCAATAGTCATTTCTAATACAGGTTTTCTGACTGTACTTAATGAATGTATATGTTTGTGAGGGTTTTATATATTTGTGTACTGTAAGGTTCTTTTCTCTCTTAGCCGCGTCCTGTTGCAGGGTTTAGGGGTACAGTACGATACGCCTCAGTCAATGCCCACAAGAACAAGGTGAGGATCTGCCATGTTTGCTCTGTTGTTCATTCAGTCAAGGATAATTCTGGTCTGATCAGATTTATTTTGGTCTTTCTGTCACAGGAGATGGGAAGACATGATGACTTGTGGTCTTTGTTCTACATGCTGGTGGAGTTCTTGGTCGGGCAACTACCCTGGAGGAAGATAAAAGACAAGGTGCTGATCGGGCTGGAGGAGGAAGTGCTTGGACAAGCATATGCCTGTCTGTTTGGGAAGTGATGATGATGTTTGTATATGTGTGCATTAGGAGCAAGTGGGGAAGTTAAAAGATACATACGATCATCGGCTGATGTTGAAACACCTGCCGCCAGACTTCACTGTCTTTCTGGACCACATCAGTAATCTGGACTACTTTACCAAACCTGACTATCAGGTAAAAATATGATACTTTAATAAATCAATGGGATATCTTGGAGTTATTGGTTAATCTGATTTGAAAATGATCTCTCCACTTTAGCTACTGAGGACCGTTTTTGAGAATAGTATGAGAACCTACAACGTAGTGGAAAATGACCCTTATGATTGGGAAAGGATGAGCTCAGATAGCCCACTGACAATCACCGCTGCGGCAAACACGCCACAGCATCACACACGCCTCACGCCAGCTCAGATGGGGTAAATCATGGGGCTGCTTGAGTTTTGTCGAACTCTCTCTCAAATATTTGGATTTTAATAGTAGTGGGATGGGATCACCAAGAGTACTTCTGTTTTCTTCCAGCGTTTTGAATGCCTCCTTGATGCCTGGAGATCAGAAGGAGAACACAGATGAAGTTCTGCAGGATGAGCAGCTCAGTGATGGGGACAATGCTCGGCCCGAGAATCTGCCTGGATCTCCGAGCCTTCCTCTCAGGAACCAGGAGGCTGATGTCTGGGAGGACCTGGACCGCAATCGTAACCGAATCTGTCCTGCTGTCTGGAAGGTACCAGATTGTGTACCGTGAACTGAATCAATTGCAGACATCTTTGTATATTGTTGCAGGTTTCATATTCTGTTGTCAATCTCTTCTAGATGGGAGCAGAGGATGAACATAGCAACCAAGGCAATCAGAGTCCCCATGCAGGCCTTAGCATTGGTTCACCGGTGCGAGTCCGGTCAGAGTTGGTGCCCTCAGATAGAGACACTCCTCTTCTGAGGAAATTGCGTAACATTCATAGCTTTGAGCTGGAGAAGAGACTAACTTTGGAGCCCAAACCCAACACTGAGCGTTTTGTTGAGGCCTGGTAAGTCTCTTCAACTCTCAAGATTGCATTATTTCTGTAGATGCTCTGATTGCAGGTTTTTTTGTAAGTGTGACCTGCCGATACCGATCGCAGATTCTGATTTTCCTTCAAAGAACTGTAATTGACTGCAGATACAAACAAAAATCTACTTTTCTTCAATGCAAAATTCAAGGAAAAATACAGTAATAAAATAAGAACAAAATAAAATTTCCCAAACAGCAGCACAAATAAATGCAGTAGAATAAAGAGATGTATAATAAACACAGCTTTAAACTTTTCAGCTGACTCTAACACCGTGTAACTACACGCGACGCCGCGACACGCGATAAAAGGTATCTTTTCCATGTTAATCAGAGTTTTTGTCCTAACCAGACGCGACGGCGACACGCGAAGTTTCTAATTTAAAAAACGGTTCCTATTTCTGCGACGTCGCGGCTGACAGAATGATGAAATTACACTGGTTATGAGCACACATTATTTATTTCTAATTAAAAATAGGTCACTGTGCCCCAAGCGATAACGGATCATTTACCTCAGATTTTGAAAGCATGTAATATAGCGTTCAAAATGAATTCTATGCAAACATACAACTGTACTTCATAACAAAATTAGTCAATGAGTATGTTTTGTTAATGTTTAGATTTTTAATAATGTTATTTCTTGATTTGATTATGTCCTTACCCATTTCCAATGCGAGTGCGGGCCAACAGTGCACTTTTACAGTGAGACCCTGCTCACATGCCTGTGCCGCTGGCAACAAAACGTACCGGCTCGGTCGATCTTATTATTTCAGATATTCAGCATTCAGCAACTTTTCAGTATGTTCTAGAGTCTTAGTCTGCATTCTTTCTGTTTCTGTGAACAGTTCTGGTAAGCAGACACCTGGTACCGCACGGGAACGGGAAGCTGATGGTGTCCCTGTCATGGCCATATCCAACGTAAGTCACACAGAGCTTGTTTGGCACCATGACGAGGATTTCCGCTCTGGCGGTGGCTCGCCCAAGCCTGCTTCACTAGGATCACCTGAGCAGGGCGACGGCGCAGCTAACAGTGGCTTTGTTGCTCTAAACCTGAGCTCAGGTCTACAAGATGTTGAGTTGCGTGATTGGGTGATGGTAGAGAAGGGCTCTGACCTGCAGGACTTCAAAGAGACAACAGGAAGTAGCCCTGGTCATAAAGCCAAACTCACTAGTAGCCCATCAGATGAGTGTGAAGAGGAGCCAGAGCTTTTGCAGCCAATGGATGAATCACCGGATAAAGAATCCACTCCCAGTCCCGTACAAGGAGACGCCCACACGCCTCACACAGTCCAGGGCCCACAAAGGTTGGAGCTCTGTGTGTTCCCTGCTGCTAGTGGACCTCCTGTTACCCCCACCAGCCCTGGTGAGGCACTGGCTGAAGGAGCGCTCACACAGGTAACTAAAGCCCAGAAAACATGTTGATTTCACCGCTCCCACAAAATATCTACAGTCCCAAATTTAGTCATGTGAAAAGTTTTCAAATTAATGGGTTTGTCAACAAAGGTGCCAACAGGAAGTGAGGCTCTATCATTGGCTCATCTAGAAAAAATTTGGAAGGTGTCATGGATACCATGACCCGAGGGTACCTGAGCAGTAGGTTGACAGTGCCCCCTTAAATGAAGGCTGTGAAACCTGTGTAATGCCTAACAAGTTTCTCACTAAATTTGGATGAGCCAAACAAGAACTGAGGCTAAGGCTTGGCAACATTTTAATCTATCAAAAAGTTACAATAATAAATGTTTTTCACTTAACACCCCTCCTGATAATTTCCTTCCAGCTGCCCTGTTCTGGATGTCTAGGCAAACACTTCTTATAGTATATATATATATATATAGTATATATTTTTTACCATTCACAACTCTCGCGGTGCTTTCCGCCATTTTGAAATGGTCAAAGGTTATCTCATCTCGGCAACTCGTCCATCAAAATATCCTACGAGTTGCCCAGTGGTAAATACCACATGAGGGGGTGTTCATGTGCATTTTCCACGTAGGCTTTTGGTTTTTCCTATAATTACCATAGCACATGAACGCACCATTACTCTTACCGTAGCGGCACTTTTTCTTGCGTACCGCTACTTCTTGCATGTAGCCGGTACTCTACCACTGACAGAAAAAGTGTCAGTGTCAAAGAGATTAGTAATGACCTAACATTACATAAACTACACTACACAGAGGACGCTACGTGACTTACTTCAGATCTTGACGAAGGCAAGCAGTCGGCCCACCCTATCAGAAGTTCGCTTCTCAATGGACGCTAGTTCGAAAAAGCTGTCTGATGCCTGCAGCTTCCGCCTAACCTCAACACATTTTTCTCTGCTGAAATTGAAAACCTACAAACTCGACACACTTCTTTTTAGCTTCTAAGTCGTTATGTTAGCCTAGCTTCAGAAAGGTATTCAAAGAACGCGTG
The DNA here is from genome assembly GCF_016745375.1 of Pimephales promelas. The sequence continues at coordinate 233,369 of NW_024121666.1, forward strand.
TGCCAGAGAGCCAGACACGTCAGCAGAGACCCAAGTCCAACCAGAAACATCGGGTACGATTCAAGAGCTGTTGACGTGAGTGGAACAGCTAGCGTTAATGAGGAGTCTGCAGCTACCAACATTAACATTAATGACATTAACACGTCCACAATAACGTGAGTAACGAACACATGGATGGCCTGACTGTTGGTCAAGGGACCAAATTATGTATTTTTGCTCCACGAAAAAGCAGGCTTGTTTTTAAAGATAACAAACTGGGCTGCAAAACATGTAGCAGCATCCCGTCACTTGCTGTCCTGTGAAGAGAATGTAGGGAATGTTTAATTCAAGCCTTTGGTACAGACAAGGGGAAGCAACAGCAGTCACTGCATAAAAAAAAGACTTGGAGGAGTTCTGTTTTCACACACACAGGTAGACACACACGCACACACATGCATACACACATGACTTGACTAAATAGATTTATGTTGATAATAGAGCCAGACCGATATATCGGCAGACTGATATTATCGGCCGATATTAGGCATTTTCCAAACTATCGGTATCGGCAGTTATAATGGCCGATAAATGAATATTTCAAAAATAAATTAAAAACGGACGAAACCCGCTTGAACCATGTCATGAGTGTTGGAGTTGTATAGTTTGTCCACCAGAGGGCACTCTACACCATCCCTGTTGGCAACATTCGTTTATAATGCGCCACACATTCTGCAAACTGCTGATCCAGCCAGATTCGGGCAGAGAGAACCAGTTATCCGCGAGTGAGATCATCGGTGAAGTGTGTTCATGGTGAGTTGGTCACGAGACCAACTCAAAAATGCATTAAAATGCATTATCATATTATTATAGTTAAAACTCATACATAACTACAAATAACTAATGTTAGGGAAATCTGTTAATGTTTTGTCGCACGTTTCTGAAAAAAAAAAATATCGGCCGATATATCGGATTTTAAAACCAACAAATATTCGTATCGGTATCGGCCTTTAAAATCCTTTATCGGTCGGGCTATAGTTGATAATATATCAATAAATTGTTGTTGTACTACCAGCAATATCTCCAAGTTTTGTTTTTCACAGTAGAAATCTCAAATGTCATGATTTGCCAATGCAAGAGAGTACCGGCACCTTCCCCCCCCCCCCCACTTTAAGCACTGGTCAGCGTATAAAGGTGGTCTCTGAGGGCTGCTCACCTGTCAGCCACAGTAATGAGATACAGACAGCTCACCCTCAGGTCTGTGATGTAAGCTTATGTTAGTCTGAGTTAAGCTGATCCACCTGATACCCGAGCTCTTGTATCCTCCTGACTGCCTTGGTCAGGACACTTTCTGTGGGTGGAGTGTTGTAAAACCACACAGAGCTGGTTTCTTTTATTAGTACGCTGCAGATTTGAGCTTATTCCTGACTCTGAAAGTTTGATTTTAGTCTATGGAATTTTCCAGAATATGCATTCTTCCTACCAACATGTATGCTGCTGTGCCATTTTGCTTCCTCTCATTCCTTCATTAGCACCTCCTATTTTTCTGTCCGTTTTAATCAGTATTTTTACTTTACTTTTCTCCATCTTCGCTACCCATTCATGGCCCCTGACTCACCTAATTCACCTCACTAAACCCTCTTCGCCTCCCTTCCACTGTTCCCCACTTTCCTTCTCTAGCTGCCCACCTCTCCTGCGTCTCAACCGAGGACGTGCAGCCCCCTGCAACTGCGCTCCCCTAGCCCGCACACCCTCCTGACCACCCTGTCGGACCCCCTACACCAGCGCGCCCTGCCCGGGTTGCGCCGCAGCCAATCTGCAGACCACCAACACCACCCTTCCTCTTCCACCTCCTCGTGCCACGCCTCGCTGCCACTACCTTCCCAGCTCCGTGCCGCCCATTCGCCTGGACGCAGGAAACTTCCTGCCATTCCAGCGAGTGCCGCAAACAACAAGTTCCCCTCAGTCATACGAATCACCCGCGCTCAGCTTCAGCAGGTGAATAGGCACTCCCATTCCGTGCTTCCCATAACTTCAACCACCTCTGCCCACCAAACATGTCTTCTGTCCAGTCTCACTGTTTCCTGTGTTCTTGATTTTATTTTATTTGATGTAGCTGAAGTTTTTACCTGTTTTTGGTGTGCTCTCTCCTCAGAGAACTTCGGGGATACTGTTCTGTCCGTTATGCATGCCCAGTAAAGTTTTCTGTCAAGGTTGTGTCCTTAAAACTGTGGACCTTGTTGATAGCTCTGTTCCTACAAAACAAGTGAAATACCTACCTTAATGGCATTTCATGGCATAAAAGGCATGCTTCTGACTAGAAGTCGTATATCCTTCACCGCAAAGATAATACTGGAATGCATTGCAACAAGTGAAATTAGTGAAAAAACACAAAAAACAGGAACATAGCAATTATAACATTCATAGAAGTTTAAGTTTGCACCAATAATCTTTCATTTGCTTTGGCAAAAGAGAAAATTTAAGATGGTGTCCACTGTCTAGAATAAAGGGGTCTGCTTGATCAGATGAGTCCGCATAGGAAAGTCTGGAATAGGGGATTATCACTCTTCCGGGTTTCATGAGCGGGATTTGTCAACTTTGTGCATGTCCACTTCCGACGCAGTTCAACAATGCCTGAGACGAATGCTATATATGTCACTGCTCTGTTCCACTTTGTAAATCTAACCAACAACGCCAACCCACGGATTCCCGACTGAATTGAGTATAAGGAAGAAGTGGATTAAAACTTGAAAATAAAACAAGGTTGCACGTTTGTTTGCAGCCGGCACTTTAGTGGATCAGATTAATTTACCAGGGAATGCCGTATAAATAAACTTAGTGTAGTCCTTCATCAGTTCGCCAGCGAGATCGGTGATTCAACGGAAGTGGCAGTGCACAAAGATCACTGAATCCGGAAGTACTATGTATCAGCGTGATAATCCCCTATAGGCGTTTGTTATTATAGCAAGCAGACTATCGGTTCTATGTGACAGTGTGTTAGCCAGTCCCTCCAGGATTTCACGATTTTTTTGTGTGATTTTTGCGATCAAAATGACTGATTTTGTGGTGGTAATTTCCAAAAATTTGTGAAAAAATTTGCGATTTATATATAACATTTACCATAATAGTATTCAGTCCTTCCAGAAAAATGCGGAGTTTTTTTGTGATTGTTGCGGGCAAAAATTGATGGATTAGGCGGTAAACTACTGGCAGCTGTGGTTGCCAGCATCATACCGTAAATTTATGCAATTTTATGCGATGAAATTGCAGGAATTTGCAAAAATTGAGGGAACTTTCAAAAAGTTGCAGTTTGATGAAAAAGAGAAAAAAAAGTGATTCCCCCAACATCCCGTTGTCACTAGGCTAATGTAAGAGTCATTTCTTATTACTTCCTTTGATAAGCAAGCATACTACATCATAGAAAGTGCTGGGAATATTTAATTTCTCATCTTGTTTTATTTCAGACTGTAACGAGTGTAAATAAGGTGTGGCCCCTTTAAGAGCTGCGCGCTCCCTGTTGAACTCTCTGCAGTGTTATATATGCGCCTCGAACGCCCCATGTGTGCGGGTAATTTCTGTTTGATGCTACTTCTTATATCTTATGTTGTTTATTAAGTAACGATGTGACGGTAGAACGTGCGACAGACAGTTATACGAGTTAGATTTGTGAGATGTCAATCGCCTCCGTGAGTCTGTCTGGCGTCGCGTAATTGCGTCACTTCATAACGTTCCCATGGAAACAGGGGGAAATGGCTGCTCTTGTGTGAAGCAAACGCAACATTTTTCAACTTTCTGCTAAGATACATGTGACTTTTTTTGCAACGAAAATGCGATGATTATGAAATTATGCAAACCCCGCATATTTTGCACGGAAATCGGCAATTTATGCGGCGAAAGTGCGGCGTATTTGAAAAAATGCGGCCCCCCCATAAATATGCGGACTTTGGCTGATTTTGCATTGAATTCAGCGATCGCATAATCGCGTTTTTCTGGAGGGACTGGTTAGCACTAGTGTATATTTTAAAATTAAAAACTTTATGGTTTGGAATTTTATTATTTGGAGGGCCGTCACTAGCATTTTTGTGGCTCTTTTACCATTTCTGAGAGGGTTGTCCAATCCTGCTCCTGGGGGGGTTCAGCTTAGCTTAGACTTGAAACAATTGGAATAAGTTGTGAGTCAAGTCTTCCACTTGACTTGATTGTGCCACAATCAGTCACTAGTTTTTGGAACAGAGCTTGTGTGTGTTTTCATTCCTCTGAATATGTGACTAACCACCTCTTATCCTGTTTAAGCTTTTGGCAGTCAGGTTCTGCCTTTCATCCTAGGTGTCTAAAGCAGGAGTATCTAATTCTGCTCTTGGTGGGTCACTGTACCGCAAAGTTTAGCTCTAACCTTAATCAAACAAACCTAAACCTTCTGGATTAGTAGAAACTTCCGGTTAGGTGTGTTAAAACAGGTCAGAGCTAAACTCTACCGGACATTGGTCCTCCTTAAGCTGGATTTGACCCCTTTGTGATCTAAAGGATATTAACACCTTAAAGACATTAGCCCCTTTCACACAGCAATCCCGGTAAATTACAGCAAATTTGCCAGAATTACTTTACCGGTGAATACACAAATATTCTGTTCACATAAGCAATGGCATTCTGGTTTTTGTAGCGGTACGAGACCATTTACACATCAGCTCCACAAGACCGGTAAATCATGTGATGTCAGTCATTGGAAGACATGATTTTGAAACACAGCACTGTTGTCTTCATCCGCCCGCATATCGAGAAGCGCTTTAGTTTCTGTTCTTAATATCTGTTCAATTTGACAAGACGTCTGATGATCAAACAGAACAACAGCATGAGACGCGCATATTAGTATCCAACTACAGAGCCGCATGAATTTTTCGCTGATGAATGGAAAAGAAGGTTGGGTCTCGAGCAGGACACGTTGAAAAAACTGTGAGATGTGGCGCAACGGTCAAATATGATCATCTTGCGGATATTTAAATAGAAAAACTTGCTGTAAACAGCACTGAATAATCGCGTCATCTCCTTTATAACTTTGATTGGCCCAAAGCAGACTTCTTACTACAGTGATCATGCCAGTAATCTTCATTCCACATTCACACAGAGCCAGTGGTGGAGGAAGTACTGAATCTCAGTACTTAAGTAAAAGTACAAATTACCAGATAAATATTTACTTTAGTAGAAGTAGAAGTAACACAATGACAACCATACTTAAGTAAAAAGTAAAAAGTACCTGATTTTATATGTACTTTAAGTACTTTAGAAATGTAGTGGAGTAGAAAGTAGAATAATTGCTGCAAAATGTAACAAAGTAAAAGTAAAAAGTATGCACTATTTATTCTACTTAAGTAAAGTAAAGATACGTGAAAAATGTACTTAAGTAAAGTAACAAAGTATTTGTACTTCGTTACATTCCACCACGGCACAGAGCACAAAACCGGTAATCTACTGGTAATGTTTCAACTTCCCCTACTAAATTTCCGTAACCAATTTACCGGCATTTTTGAAAGGGTCCTGTTCACACATTATCACCTACTGGTAATTTACCAGTAAAGACTGTATGTTTGAAAAGGGCTATAGTCTCTTCAATAACATTAAGATATTACGTGTGGTTTGTCAAAGATCTGTTTCTGTCTGCATGCAAGCATGTTTGATTACCAATACAGGCATTAATATCAAGACTGAAACTGAATTTATGACCTGGGTGACATCAAGGACATGAACATCTATGTAATACATTGCTAATTTTCTCTATCCGTCTCTCAGCTAACAGCTCAGCGACCTTCTGCGCTGTCCTCCCAATCTGCATCTGAAAGTGTTCCATTGGAGAGACGTGATACTGATAATGGTAACAATGAGATCCATGCTCAAGACAACACAACTGACATCAACTCCCCACAGGAGCCGGCTGCTTTCCAGCCCACCAGCCCATCTAAGGTCGAGGTGGATCCTTTGCTAAATGGGAATGGACCTTCCAGCCCAGTGCCAAGCCTGATGCCGTCTCCAGGCACACCGTCCTCTCTGCATAGCCCAGTTCTGATGAAAAGCTGTCTTAGACCTCCTTTAGAAACACAGATAGACAGCAACGAGTGTCCAAAACTAAAAGACCCCAAGAGTGATTCATTCATTATTGAGCACTCATTAGAGCCCAACCAGTGGTCTCTGGAGGAGGGAAAGGAAGGTGGTCCTACCAGAAACGGCCCCTCTTCTCCAGCCTCCAGGCACAGCCGTATCCCAGTATTAGAGCCATCTAGCCTTGTGGATCCACCACCTGGATCTGCTAAAGAGAAATTACTCCAGAGGAGGGTTCACCACATTCCACTTTCACCCTCCGCTTCCCCGACGTTATCCTCCGACAGGCGTGTCATCATGGCTGCCATGCAGCGGGACCAGGTTTCTTCTGCCTCTTCTGAACGCTCTCAAGATGACGAGTCACTTCTGGGTTCTCGTTCCGATCGTAATGGAGATGATGCTCCATCACTGTCCTCTTCCTCCAGTCCACTTTTACGGAAGAGCAAGATACCGCGGCCAGTTACCCCTACAACTAGTGCGGAAACCATCACGGCACACTTCATGCCCCGTCCACCACCAGGAAAACCTCCCAGCCGCTCCACTGTGGATTCAAGGTAGTTATTTTGGCTCAGCAAAGCCAAAAAAAACTCTAACCCTAGACCGAAATGCATGACTTTCTAGAAAACCCAAATTCTTACTTACCCACAAGATCTTTAGACCTACAGTATGTCTACCACTTATCAGCTGCCTACAATTGTTCTACCACCTAGCAACCTCAGAGAACATCTTAAAGGGGTCATATGTCTTAAAGTGTGTCATTGTTTGTGCATGTATAAAGATATAAGATCTGCAAAATTACAAAGCTCAAAATCTCCCACAAAAAGATTTTGAAAAGATTGAATTCTCCCTCAGATACTTACGTCACTATGTGGAAAATTTGCATAATCCCGCCCAAATGCATGCGCAAAGAAAAAAGGTGTGGTCTTAGTTATCGTAGCGCACCATGTTGTGGTGTTTTTTTTACGCAAAAGCACTTTATTTGGCCTTTCGAAAGTGGATAAAATTAGGAATCAGTGATTAAGATTTATTTACAACACAGAACAGTACAACCCAAATGTTCGTGTGTGTGCAGCGCATTTTACGGAGGACAGTTTCCTGAACCTGGGAGAGTACAAGGCCGGCTGTGCACAAAGGCTATTTCTAAAAAATGGGGCAATTCCAACTTTGCTAGGGCAATCTGGCGCTTCTGAATCAGAGCCTGTAAGTATGTTTTATTATTTGTTAAAAGTATTTTCTATTGACAGTTCATTTTGTGCAGTGTAGATTAATGCCTATTGTTTGTAATTCTTATGATCGAAAGTGCAGAGATCGATTTATATTTACAAACATAGATCCTCTGTTTTCCGCTCATTACTTGTAGTGAAAATATGACAAACATAGATGTCTCACACTGGCCACTAAAGCAGCACGCGCCCTTTGAGCTACACCCGTATGTTTTTAAACTGTATTTATGTTATCACTTCAGGACGTGAAGTTGTTACAGTGAGGAAGACCAATTAAACCGTTATAAAATTGTATCTGAAAAGTAAGAGAGTTTCAAATTAAAAACTTCCCACTGTGAAACGTTCTGCTGAAGTCGCGCTAAGTTGCAAAGTTGGTTCCGATTGAACGGCTTGATCATCTGCTTAGACATGTCACCTTGGCCACGGCAGTTCATTGGAACGAATGCGTCAATAGAGCCGCCATCTTGAAACAGGGGAGCCCCTCCAATTTAATGCATCAGCGTCCATGTAGATACAGGTCTAACAGAAATAAAATCACCATAAATCATCATGAATGCGATTTTTCTCGTTTTTTTTTTTTGGTTTGTTCCAACGGTCAGACATGTATTTATCATTGATTCCAGAATTTTTTTTTATTTATTTATTTTTTAAAAAACATTCTTCCTAGTTCAGATTTCATCTGTGAACATCATACGCTGCACAAACGTCCGCCACCGTCATTGAATTCAAATAAAGGCAGAGATAGCAGCGTTACCTAGCTTCTTCCGATGACAAGACCCCTGTTCCAAGATGGCGGCAGTTTTGACGCATGCTTAGAACCCCAAGGTGACGTCTAGTGTATATGTCTATGGATCATCTGCATTTTCAGAATCTGACTCGAGCTCGAAATTATACTGTAAAACTTACAACATTATTAACTGTCTTTATAATTGCTTTGGAAGCTGAAACTCGATACAGCGTTACATTTCCGACACATGCTTGATGTGTTCGGCCAATCACAATGCACTGGTTCAGCTGGCCAATCAGAGCACACTGCGCTTTTCATAAGTTGGGGATTTGTAAAAATCGAAGCGTTTTAGAAAGACTGGGCGTAGAGGTGCTACAATAATGTACAGTTTGTGAAAAATAACGTTTTTTATTTTTTTAATTAGAGCATGTGATAGTGAACATATTCAACAAAGGGGTGGTGATGGGGCAGTGGATAAGACTCATGCCTTTGGTGTGAGAGACCCGGGTTCGAATCCACTGTGAGACACCAATGTGTCCCTGAGCAAGACACTTAAAGGGATAGTTCGGCCAAAAATTATATTTAACCCATGCATTACTCACCCTCAAGCCGTTCGAGGTGCATATGTCAATCTTGTTTCAGACAAACACATTTTCTGTTATTTTAGAAAATGTCTTTGTCCCTTCAGTGGATATAATGTGAAGAAATAGGGGTCCAGCTCCTTCAAGTCCTAAAAATGTGCATACATCCTTCACAAAAGTAATCCATCCGGCTCCAGTGGGATAAACAAAGGCCTTCTGAGGGTAATCCGTGCGGTATTGTCGTAAAAATATAGATATTTAAAACTTTATAAATGAAAATGTCTGACTTCCGGCAACGAAGTCGGCGTACGAGGTAGGACGTAGCTTAAGAAACGTTGCTTTGGATAAAAGCGTCAGCTAAATGAATAAATCTAAATGGAAATGTATTCTAATCTATTACACCCAATACATACACCAAAAAATGATCCTTGAAAATAGCATCATATGACCCCTTTAACAAGCATCCAGAATCCTCTAGGACCCACCCAAATCACCTGCTAGACATTTATTAAAATGATGGGTGCTTGGCACTGTTTTGGGTGGTTACTAATTAACTGGTTGCTAAAGAGCTCTCGATGGTTACTAGGGGGTTGCTAAGGCATTTTGAACGGTTGCTTAGGTATTCGGGGTAGTATTTAAAAATTGGCTTCTTTTTGATAATTGGAAGAGTTTTTCAGGCAATCTTTTTGTTCTTATTTCATGCTATAGCATTGTTTTCCTTTTTTTCCTTGTCCTCCTCCAGGCACCGGCGGTATAGGATTCCTGCCGGCGGCAGCAGTGACTCAGACCTGCTGACCTGTCTGGCCCAGCTAATGCATGCCAGCTCGCCCCGTGGCTCTCCGCACCACAGCTGCTCATCCCCCCAGCACGTGGACAAGAGGCATGTGTACGTCAGTCCCATCTCCGCTCACCACCTCCACCAGCGCAGCTCTAGCGCCTCCCCCCGCAGTTCCTCCTCACTGCAACGCTCCATCAGCTCTTCCCCGTCCCGCCACGAGCATCGCGGGGGCTGTCCGACCCGCAGCCGCTCTCCTCCCAGTTTCTCTGGCTCGCCTCCTCTGCGCCGCCCTCATCCTCACACACAGGAAGGATGCTGCGGGAGACAGGCCCGCTCCGCCGCCATTCACACCCAACGGGGTAAAGCCGGCATCCGCGAGCTCAGGTGCTCAAGCAAGCTGAGCAGATAGTCAACCACAGGGTTTAAACACTGGGGCATTTGGGTTTCAAATGTCCTAATTTACATATAGCTAAAAACATTTGATTCTTATTCCGCCACACATCTGGGTTTTTGCAACTTTATTTTCTCTCCATCAATAGCCTCAATTTTAAGATCCTGCTTTGAACACTAAAGTTAGTTTCAGAACGTGGGAGGTTATACATGATCGTGATTGGCTGGATCTTTTGTATTTTATAGTTTCATTTCTTTTCAAACATTCCAGAGCATTAATGAAGATGATTGTATGCATTCATGAATTACATAAGGTTTGCATCAAGCTCAGCTGTAATATAGTATTTATGATGTTATTTTTTTGGGCTTTGATGCATTGCAGCGCTCTCCGAGCAGTGGCAGGTACACTGATAGATCATACCACCATTAACCCTATCAAGTGGCCTGAAACATAGTCTACGCAAGTAACAAAGCTAAAATTCAGTCATTGGTGTTCCTATACGTTCAGGATTTACTGTCATGCCAACTACTCGTGCAACGGTTACAAGAGTTAGCTTTCAAAGTTAGCTGATCCTGAGGTGGAGAGCGGTATCAAACGCCCTCAGACTGAATCACAAGCACAGCTGTCAATCATGGTGTAAGATCTTGTTTTTAAAGCATCAAATAACTAACTAAAAACAAACACGTGTACATAGAGTACTTCTGCATGATACGAAATACCTAAAATGACAAAAACCATCTTTGACCATCTCTGGATTTTTTAGTTTGGCTCGCGTCCCATTCGATTACATGGAGAGGTTGGGGTTTATGACCTGCACTGCAGCCAGGGGGCGAACAAAATTCTTTGGCTTCATTTTCAGGACTTTTTTTTATATATAAGAAAATATCTCAGTGGGGTTTTTTTCTTTGTTTTTTGATACTATGGAAGTCAATGGTAACTAAAGATGTTTAGTAACCAACATTCCTCAAAAGATCTTCTTTTGTGTTCCACTGAAGAAAGAAAGTCATACAGGTTTGTAACGATATGAGTATGAGTAAAGTGAACCATACCTTCAATTATGTACAACGGGACCATGCACTTAAAATGGTCTTGCCAATCATTTGCGTCTGTGTACTTGCGTAGACTGTTTCTGACCTCACTGAGTTTGCAAGGGGAAAGCCAGTTCTCTTTTATGGAAGTGTATTGCATTCACTTGAAGAAAAAAAATTCGACTGAGTTTTTGAGATCATCAAGTCATTAATTCAGAAAAACAGAGCAAATTTTTTTTTACATGAAAAATTATCTTGTAATTCTGAGATAATTAACTCATTAATTCAGAAAAACGGAATAGATTTTTTTCTTCAAGTGAATGCAATACGCTTCCATACTCTTTTACTTTCTTTTTTTTTTTTTTTTTCAAGAAACGGTGACCACTGAAACAATCAACAACAAAAAAAATGTTCTTGTGCTTCAATGTGCCTAAGGAAGTTTTGCTTTGAAATATATATATACTGTATAGGGCAGGCTCAAGCTTTCAGAATCTAGAGTCACAAACTATTTTGTTTGTATTTTTTCTGTAGTGCTTCTTGTATCTCACAGCTTTTTTACCGTTTCCAGTGAAAGTCACACTTAGTTTTTTACTGGTTATTTGCAAACAGAATCCACTCCCACTATACCTAAAAAACTACAGACGTCCTTAAAACTGGACCATTTACAAATTTCTGTACACTAGATTGCATTTTGTGAATGTTACATTTATTAGTTAATTTGATTTCCTCTCAGAATACTCTCAGATCCATCAAACATTTGCATTTATCAACCCATTTTACAGGTTCCAAGCAGGAAGTCTGCAGATTCTCTCTTTGCATATCAAAAAATGACTACTCTCCTCGCTTACAATATAAAAGATCAGTCAAAAACATGTTAAAAGGGAAGGTTTTAAAATTGCAATATTTTTACAATTTCTTAATTCTTAATTAGTTTTAATTCATTAGCCAATATCAGTGTCTAAACATGGTTTTATTGAATGTGCCACATGATATATTCGAATGAAAGTTTTAAAACCTCAGCATTTTTTTTGTCTGCAATTTGCCATTTGCCACTCATATTGAATTTTTGTTTCATAGTTCATTAAGAATAATAATACCTATTTTTTTTAAAGCATGCATCTAATTCCTTCAAAACCTGGAGCATTAACTTACACAGCCGTCTTCCTTTTCCGCTTGTAAAATGCTGTACTTACACTTCCCATAGAATGCCAACCCTTTGCATGAGCTAGAGAGAAATAACAAAATGCCGCAATGTACAATAAATACAGCTTACAAGTTTTCATATACACAGTACCTGGAGTTTGTCGCCTGATAAGTACTGTCAGCTTGTAAATAGGGACTTCATATTTGTTTTGCCTTTGGTTTGTTTTAAACATATTCTCTTAAGCTCATTACCTGTTTTAACTTTATATCAGCACTTGCAGAGAGAACGTTTATGTACCTACTCAATCCTCGGCTGGTTAATATGCGTTTATGTGTATGCTGGTGTAAGTGATTGACCAGCATGTGGAACACTACAAATATTGATTATTTCTCATTAAAGAAAAGGCATTAGTAGCAAGATCCACCCAAAATAGCATCACTTTAATTAGATAATTAGTTAATTACAGTTGGAATTACAGTCTTCACTCTGCCCTAAGAAATCAGTCACCTTAAAACAGCTGTTTTCTACCATCACTGCAATAAATCCTTTGGCCAAATGAGATTACGGGCTATGTTCTATGTTCATTGGATCATTGTTAAATAACAAAAAAAAACAGCAACAGAATTTTCCTGGACACCCTGAAATGCTGTTTTTCCATTTAGTTGACATACCCCTTTGCCTTCTGTTAAATGACCGATCTATTTAGCGTTTAGTGAAATGCTAGTATGCTAGTGTCTAGTATACTGTAGTCTAGCAGACCGTCCAAAACAAATTTTCACATCATTGAGATTCTTTTCTTGTTGGATCTCAACTTTTTCCCTCCCATGCATTTGTGAATCGAACATCTAAACTGCACATTATTATTATGGCAATGAACTGACCTGACAGTACAATGAACAGAACTAGCAAGTTGTAAATGTTCCAAAGGCTGAAGTAGTGATGTAATAGTCTGAGGAAAAAAAAACAATACATGGTGATTACAGTTTTGCATCTGTATCATTTTTATTTATCTTTTTCTTACGGAATATTGTTCACAATTTATGAAGTTAAATGTACAGTGTACAAAAGAATGTTATAGGGTGGGACATTGTACATTACTGTAATTATTTGTGTTAATTTTTATTTGTATCATAAATGCCTTGTACAGTGTTTTTTTCTGTTTTATTTGTTGTTGTTGTTTTATCATTTGGAATTATTTTATATTTTATTTTTATAAACTTGCTATGAATAAAATTTTCATTCAGCATGTCAGCATAGGTCTCCGAACATGAAATGTCTCTATATTTAAATGTTCTAAATTCTGAATAAATTGCCAATTTTACCGTTGCGACTTTTATTTTGAAAACCTGACGTAAATTATTGTAGTTTCACGTAACCAGTAACTATAGAAACCGGACTTGTTTATGACGTTTAATCTGTAACTTTAACGAGTCCCGATTTAAATGTTTTAATAAAATGCTGGACCTCACTTCTAACTTAAACTCTCTCGGATTTGAGGCTGGACTCAGTGAAGTTGAGAAAGAATTGCTTTTTCTGCGCAGTCGATCTGCTGGGCTGACCGTAAGTGGATGTGCGCATGCTTTATTCGTCTGTGAACTTTTCAGATTGTTAAGGTAAGAGTGGTCGAGCAATGTTGTTTATCTCATGAATAATATCCATATAGACGGCTTTTTTTGTTTACTTATTATTACTGTCGACTGTCATGTACGTTTTCCCACAGAAAGAAACTGAACGCTGAGAATGGCAGCAATGTAAACACACATCTGTCTGTTGGCATACTGGGTGGAGGTCACGTGGGCAAACAGCTGGCAAAGCTTTTACTGCATTCATCCAACCTCAAGCCATCCGACATCAACATCTCAACTAAAACACATGAGACCTTAGGTTAGTGAGTATAGATGTAGGCTACAGTGTGGTCCATACAGTCATTTTGATGGAGGGAAACGATACTTTTTTTTGTTTCTTTCAACATTATTTGTTCTTCAGACATTGCTCTGAGTATCAGCTGCATTGTAAAGTGACCCACATTTGTTTTTTAACCGCTGAAATGTGTACAGTTTAACTATTTACTCACACATAAATGGGTGTGTGTCAGTGTGTGTACATTTATATAATATGTTTAATATAATGATAATAGCCTACATACAAACACTGACACACATATATAACGTTATATAAACAAAAAACATCATGTTAGATGCAATTAAGCGCGATTAATTGGATAAATGCAGCCATGGTCAGAATAAGAGGCTAACATTCTTATAATGACCCCAAATATGTTGCAGTCTAAATGCTCTCAGAAGCAGTTTTTTATTAAAAGACTGTAGAAATTCATCTTGTTGCATATATTCTGTTCCCTAAATTATTAAAAGATGTCAATGAAACAGTGCACAAATATCTTTAGTAGGAATTCTTTTATTTTTTTAATCATATCTGCTTAACTACACATACATAAGTTCTCATAGTCCTTACAACATGGTGAGGTAATTGTGTTGATCTGTATAAACACATGTGAAGATCCAGCGCCTGCGACCCACTGGCGTCCTCTTGTCAGGGTGATTATTGATGCAGTCAGGAGCAGTTTCCACTCTAATGCTTCACATGTCATAAAAACCCTCTCAAGCCTGGTTGTCATTAAGATTAAAATCAGTTCGTTTTTACATCTGACAATTGAATTGTGTAGGACTGGTGCGCCCTAATTGATTTCATCAAGATCTACTGGTGGTTAATTTGGTCTTTTCTTTCATTGATCCACAGGGGAGATTTCAAACATTGGTGTTGAGTGTTACTTTGACAACATTAGACTGGTTAAATGGGCAGACATGCTCTTCCTCTGTGTGTTGCCCTCTCATCTTCCTCAAATATGCTCAGACATTCGCTGCCATCTGTCTTCAGACTGTCTTGTGTACAGTTTCACCTCAGCAGTGCCATTGAACAGGTACTTCAGATTATAAGCTTTATTTTGAATAAAATCGGCAGTCACTTATTACGGAATAAGTTAAATTTCCTGTTTGTTGATTGAATCTCAGTCAGATTTTGGTTATAGAGTGCAGCAGTCGGTTCCCGATGTAAAAACTCTAAAGACACCTCTATTTGTTTCTGCTGAAGCTGTCAGCCTGAATTATTTTAGCTTAGTTTTAAAATAATCATGTTGGACCAGCTGAATTCCTGGTGAAAAACTACATTACCCATGATGCTGTACAGAAAATGACATCAATCAGAGAGTTGAAAGAAGATCACTTTAGCTCCACCCACTCCCATGAAGCACTGCGAATGACGTCCATCTCTCTACGCTCTCAAAATACTGAAATGTTTGTGTATGCATATTTTGCAATAAACTTAAAATACATTGTTTTTATACATATAATCAAAATTCGTAAATAGATTTATATTTCCCCACAGTTTTTAATTCTCTCATGCTGTTCGCAATGCTTCATGGGATTGTAGTTCTATTTCCCTTACTAAAGCTGTTAAGTACATATTTTTGTACCTTTCTCTTTTTGTCCAATTTTTTTGCTTCATATATATTAAAGTTTGGATTGTTGGGATTCACCTCGTAGCTGATTGGCTTGGTTTATGGCTTATAACTCTTTAACAAAGACTCTTTTAAAATCCCTATAAACGAATGGAAAAGATACTTCCGGAACCTGAAAAAGGGAGAGGGAACTGTTGCACTCTATACTTCCAGAACTTAGGTTTTGAGTGAAAACTTACAATAAAACATTTCTGTTAGCCCAAAATGTAAATGTTAATTTATTGAACTTCAAATTTAGCCACACTATTGTCACACAATTGTTAAGCATCAGCTTATAATCTTCTCAAATCATTTTTTTTTTTTTTCAGGCTTGCAATGCTTCTTGAACACAGTTTTATTATTAAACCTCAGTATGAGTTTGTGGCTTGTGATGATGTCACTACAATTTGGCTCCTCCACA
Organism: Pimephales promelas; assembly: GCF_016745375.1. Next base: position 249,242 of record NW_024121666.1, read on the forward strand.
ATCAAGTTTCCGCAGCTTTAAAGGACAAGGAAGTGCTTTCGGCATCACTTCCTCTTTCGATGAAGGGTGTGTAGAAACTATGGGAGTATCCTTGATAATACATTTGTATTTCCCCTTTAAAACGTTTATACACATCTGTCATTTTTACAGATATTAATATATGAAGACATTTTTATAATTGTTATAAATATTAACATATTTAGATGAACCAGTCAAAAATCTGTCATATTTAAAAATATAAAATAGTAATATCCAAGTATATATGTTTTTAAAAAATTATTAATAAATAAATGCATTTCTTTTAAACATTATATTTATTAATGAGAATGCATCATACGAAGCTCATCAAATGAGATGAGCATTCTCGCAAACATTTATTTTCACAAAATTACAATATTGATAAAAATAAGAAATGTTTCTAGAATGATTTCTAAAGGATCATGTGACACTGAAGACTGGAGTAATGATGCTGTAAATTCAGCTTTCCATCACAGGAATAAATTAAAATAAAATATAATAAAATAAATAGTTATTTTAAATTGTAATAACATTTCACAATATTACTGTTTTTACTGTATTTTTAATCAAATAAATGCATCCTTGGTGAGCGCTGACTTGGTGACTTGTTTCAGTGTAATTATACATTTAAGTACTCACAATATTAATTTAATTACATGTGCAAGTTACTATGTAATTATGCATAATTTACTGTTAATTCTGTAGTAGTAAATGTAACATATGTGACGTGTCTTTTTATTTCCCTTCAAAATATGTCTGTGTCCATCTGTCATGTGAAGTCAACACAGTGTGGTTCTGGTATATAAGAGTCCATTAAGTAAACGTTGAGTGTTTGCTGAAGGTGGCCTGTTCCTGGATCAGAGATGGGTATCAGCTCTGCTCTACGGTCTCCTCAACATGTGCTCGGCTGCCAAACTGGGCTCCGGAAAGACTCTTCTCCTGCTAAATGGGCTGTTTGAGACCGCTGTTTCAACAAACACATTTACTTATCACAGTTTTGTAAATTCGCCCTGTGCATCTGATCCCAATAAACCCGATGAGTGAGTAAAGCTTTTTTTTTATTCTGTGTTATTTTAGTTTAATTAGTTTGTACACTTTTAACTTGCATGCTAACTTCAGTTATTTTATTATGTGTTTTATCATTTTATTCGTTGTTGTTTTTTATTTTTTTATATTGCTATTTAGGTTTGATTTATTTTTATTCAAGTTTTAGTTTAATAATAGTTTTTATTCATTATCAGTTAATAAGTTTAGTGCTTCAACTAATTTCAGTTCATTCCCAAGGCAACATTTCTAATATTCATTTAGTTTAATAATAACCCTTTTCCATAGAAGTTGATTCATATTCATATAACCAAGTTTTATCATTTTGTTCATAACATGTCATCTCTGTTGTTTTACAGGCTTTTTCCGTGGATCAATTTGGTTGACGCACAAACTAAAGACACTCCATTGACTGATTTGGTGTTGAGAAATGAAGCTTTGCGAGACTGCATTTCAGTCATGTACTACAATGTATTTTCAAACCTAGAATAAGGATAGGACGTCATTTTGTTCACTGAGACAAATCAATTCAATTATGCGACATTTTAGTTTCATTGTGTACATTTCTGTGTTCATGTTCAATCTGTTGTGTGCAGATGTTTGTAAGTCTCTAAAATAAGTGCTAATTAAACTCAGGGGAGAAGTTAGTATGTCAGCTCAGCTGAATCCCTGCTGCATTACTGCTATATTTCTGTTTTACACACAAGGACAAATTTTCAAGTACATTTTAATGTGCCAGGATTACTAGAACAATAATAATATGCAACCAAAGATTAAAAAAAATTGTAGAGTGATTCAAAGGTACACTATGTAACTTTTTTGTTCAAAATTAACAAAATTTAAATAAAGCAATACATCATCAGTCATTCTTTCAAAACATGTTGTTTTTTTTCACTGGAAGCCTGTTATAAGTTTATATTTTAGACCTGTCGATATGTTTTCTCCGGCTACTTTGACGTTTGTATGGTGTGGTTAGTTGTCACACTGATAGAAAGGTTGACATTGAGCCACTAAATTTCGAACCTCTGGGGAATCACCCGTTTTAAACAAACGTCAAACAAAGGAGAGTCTGCTGGCAACAAAAAAATTATAATAAAAAAGATTGTGACAGAGGTTGTAATAAAACAAGCATCAACATTGGCTTGGCTTTTCAGAGATGGCGAGGACTGAGGGATTTGAAATGTGGCAAAGCGACGTGGAGATGGTGTTTTTATTACTCAACAGGTGTTTTATAGGGTTTACAGGTCAACTCTAAAGACTGGTCTTAATTAAAGGGTTAGTTCACCCAAAAATGAAAATTAAGTCATTAATTACTCACCCCCATGCTGTTCCAACCCCGTAAGACCTTCGTTCATCTTCGGGACACAAATAAAGATATTTTTGATTGAATCTGAGAGCTAGATCAGTCCTAGATCGACTGCCTAAGGGACTGGCTCTTGACGGCCCATAAAGTCATTAAAGAAAAGGTTTAAATATTCCATGTGCCTACAGCGGCTCAATTATAAGTTTATCAAGCGACGAGACTACTTTTTGTGCGAAAAAAACATAAATAACGACTTTATTCCACTATTCCATTACTTCCTTATGGGCGCATGCGCGAGAACTGAGACGAGGACGTTCTCATTCATCTACTTCTTGTTACCGGCTGCTCACCGCTTAGGAGTTTTACCGCCCCCTACCGTATAAGATGATGTGCTGATATAGCTGGAAGCGCAAAACTTTCTGTTTACAAGCAGAGGAAGATGCGCGCTGTACATACGCTTTTTAATTTGCGTATTTCCCGCACTATAAGGTGCACTTAAAAGCCTTTAATCTTCTCAAAAAACGACAGTGTTCCTTATAATCCAGAGCGCCTTATATATATCATCATTTTATACGGTAGGGGGGGGGGGGGTAAAACTCCTAAGCGGTGAGCAGCCGGTAACAAGAAGTAGACGAATGAGAACGTCCTCATCTCAGTTCTCGCGCATGCGCCAATAAGGAAGTAATTGAATAGTCGAATACAGCCATTATTTATGTTTTTTTCGCACAAAAAGTAGTCTCGTCGCTTGATAAACTTATAATTGAGCCGCTGTAGGCACATGGAATATTTAAACCTTTTCTTTAATGACTTTATGGGCCGTCAAGAGCCAGTCCCTTAGGCAGTCGATCTAGGACTGATCTAGCTCTCAGATTCAATCAAAAATATCTTTATTTGTGTTCCGAAGATGAACGAAGGTCTTACGGGGTTGGAACAGCATGGGGGTGAGTAATTAATGACTTAATTTTCATTTTTGGGTGAACTAACCCTTTAAGACCTACTTAGCAGTTAGGACCAGGCTTAGTAAAGCATTTTATTGAACAGATATATTGCCATATGTAGCTCTCTAACAGAGTTCATTGTAAAGCATCATCTATACTGTGAAGGGTCATTTCATTATGGTTGTTGTAGCGCTGTGCTAGAATTTATTTTCAAGTGTTCAAATTATTAATGGGTAAGTCTACAGTAATGTCTTCAGTTTGAGATCTTTTCCATCTAAACTGGTTATCATATTGAACCATACTCGATATAGTCGTCATGCAGAACTACAAAACTATTATTCCTCAAAATGCATGCAGTTTTGTTTTTAACCACCAGAGGGCCAAAGTTAGTGTGACAGTACGAATTATAATACAAAAGGATGACAGATTAATATATATATATATATTTTTTATAATGTCATATAGCTGTAGGAACAAGCCACGGCTTCAGCCTACACCTGTTCGGTTACCTTTTTTGTTTTGTTTGTAATGAATTTGACGTATATATACGTCTATATATATATATATATATATATATATATATATATATATATATATATATATATATATACGTCTATATATATATATACGTATATATATATTCTGTTTTATGTTTAGTAACCGAATAAACCTTTATTTATTCAAATATAAGCATGGGTACTGTAGTGCTAAATATCAGCTTGGCTGTTATTATGTGTGGCAGTACAGCTGAACCAGTTATGCTGGGATTCAGCACTGCAGCACTCTGTGATATTCAGTTAATTACGATTAAGTTAAATTAATAGTAAAATATGCAGACAAAAATAATTTTTAATCTTTCTTTTCCGCCAATGATAATTGTCAATTTGTATATAAATGTGTGTGTGTGTGTGTGTGTGTGTGTGTGTGTGTGTGTGTGTGTGTGTGTGTGTGTGAATAAATATATATACATAATTTATGCACAAATATATATATTTAACTATACTAACTATATTTATATAGGTTATTGTATTTATTAAAAACAGAAATCGTTTAACATTATAAATATATTCACTCACTGTCACATTTAATCAATGTAATGCATCCTTGCTTAATAAAAGTAAATTCTTAATTTCTTTTAAAATTTCCTAACAAACGTAGCTTTTTATGCACTGGTTATAGTATTTTTTTTCAAAGGACTTTTATTATATATTTGTCTGGCAGCCATCCAGAAAGACTTGTCTCCTCTGCCTTCACACACACAAGTACGTATTTACAAATTAACGGACTTCCTGGGCGTTAAACGTTATTTGTCAACTTCAAGCACTGGTCAAGCAAGCAACACTGTTGCTTCTACAGCATCACAGGGTCGCCGTAGGTAAGAGCATGAACATATATTAGGAAACAATAACACTGTACGTGTACGTTTACCACTTACGGTGGGTTTGATTTGAATGTAAATGCGGTTTATGCAGTTTTTTTTGTCTTCTGCTGAGATTGATGCGAATTACACTTCAGTTTCGCGACGTGTCAAAACTGTTGCTGTGATTCGTATAAATGTCAACTATTGACGAGTACGCACAAAATGTTGTTAATCTGTCACTTATTTTGACAGATGTATTGCTAAAAACCCAATTTTATTTGTTCTTGTAGATTTTGTTTCATTTTTTAAATGAAGTTCATTGAAAGGCAGTTCGTCAACTGAAAACTCTTACCTGACTCAGGTGAGTTTTTATTGAGTATTGTGATGATTGTGATGATTTATGTAGCTATGTCGTGTTTTTTTTGTGCGTAGAGATGGAGAAACTAGAGACATCAGAGCTTCAATCTAGACTCTCATCCCTGTCTGTTTCTTCTTTCCCTGGTATAACGTCAAAAAACTGTGAAACAAACCCTTTAAACAGGTTTGTGCATGTTTATATGAGTTTTTCAAAAAAAATTATTTTAGGGTTCAAGGGTATTTAAACCTCATCCTTCCCACTGTCATTTTGAAGACTTCAAAGCACAGACCTTTCCCAGGCAGTAATCCAACCGGACAACCGAAGCAAAATGGACGATAACAGCAATAACAAAGAATCTCCACAGTCTCCTGAGGTATATTGCATTCATTCAAGCCAGTCCGGTGTATAACTAAGTGAGCTTTAGTGCTCTTCTTGTACAGTATGTATGATTGTATGTGTTGTGTTGTTGTCAATAGGAGCCCAGCGCATCTCTGGGGAAGGCAGAAGCGAGTGACACACAGGAGAGCAGTACATCACACTCCGGGGAGAAAAAAGGTTAGCACATCCCCTATTAGAGAGGTGAAGATAAGCACTGAAAACTTCTCATTATGTTTCATCATTGCCCCTCGAGATCGAAGCTGTGAGAAAAAAGAAAGATGTTTGTAGTGTGCTATTTATAACCTTTAAAAATAACTATGCCACACATATCATTTCTATATTCACCTTGCAATCAAAAAGGACAATTCTTTCTTTTTTTTATAGAATTTGCAGTATTTATTATAAATGATTTATTCGTGCACATCATTATTGTTTAAAGAGGCCATATTATGCCCTTTTACTAAGTCTTAAACGAAAAGAAGTGTACATACATTTAGATGTAATTTTATATATAGTTATGTTTATTTAATATAATTTTAAAAAAGAAGCATAAACACAACAAGGAGTGTCTGTTTTATCTGTTTTTGTGACTAACGTTTCTTTAGTGTAACCATGGAGTATAAAATTCAATATAAATTCTCGGTATTGCATTGGACTCTACGATCGGCGGAAGTTATCGAGCATCCTTACACCTTCACCGGAAATACCGCCGTGCATAGAGCCCTTACTGTACTAATAATAGTATGCAAATTGGGACGCAGCAATTATTTTTACATTGTCCGTCAGTAACGCTCTGTTTAGTTCCTGTCTCTATGAAGCTCCTCCTTTTTGAAAGCGCAATGTGCTCTGATTGGTCAGCTGGATGAGTGTGTTGTGATTGGTCAACCGCTTCCAGCGTGTTTCGGAAATATCACACCCCTTACCATAAGGCTTGGCAATGTGGCAAAAACAAAAATCTAGATTTTTTTATTTTTTTTTTAATTAATTAATTTATTTATTTTTATGTTTAATTAGTCAACTACAATATGATTCAAGTAAAATTCTCTTTATTAACCGTCTGGTTAAAAAAGTTCTATTCCATACCTAAAGTGATCAACATGGTGTAAATGTAAAACAAATATCTTTGCAGAAAATATGACTGAAATATGAAGGAAAATATTGTACAAACTTATCTTAAACATATTCGATATACTCAGGAATAATATTAAAAACCCATGACCTTATTGTTGCTACTCATAATAATTATTAGTATTATTATAAAAACAACAGTGGTGATAATAAAATTAATTAAATCGTTATTTATTTAAATTAGTTTGCCTTTATCAAATTGCAGTTGTGTACGTAGTTTATAAAAACAGTAAGCAATTTAAGGTCTTGCATTTAAGTAAATTGTTTTATAATTAAGTTGTTGGCAGGTGAACCAATGTGCAGTCATGCAGCAACTTCATTGTGGAATATTGCAATGAAATAATTTTTTTATTAATGTATACATTTAAATAACTCAAATACAAAAATATTCCAAATTTTCAATAATATATACAGTTTAAATAGTTTAGTTTATTTCTTTAAAAAGTATCCAGGTATTGAGAATTTTTAGCGGAAATGTGCTTAATTGTACTAAAAAGTCACAATGTAAAAACTTTTTTTGGATTTTGAGCTGATTTGAATACATGCACTACTGTGCAAATATTCCCAAGGTGTTAAAGGGTAACTAAACCCCTGGTCAGAGCTGAATGCTGAAAAAGTGGGCTGACCCCAGCGGAGATAGAAGGGACAAAATAGATGCTAAAACACTCTATCCTGATCGTTTTCAATACTCACAATTCCAACTCCTGACTCCCTACAGTGGTTTTGATGACACAAGATGGTTTTTATATTACCAAGGGCGTAGCTCGCGTGGTGAGCTGAAACCTGCGTACGTCACGAAGTGCGGAACATCCAATAGGAAAATTCAACTGCAGTAGCCACCGTTCAACCTGAAGAGGGCAGCACTAAGACGTTTTTACACCATATATTGTAGAAATAGAACACTTTATAAACAAATGTCAAAAAAGTTACTCGAATCAATGACTGGTATTAATAAAGATCCATTCTTACAGATCATTAACTAAAAAAAGTTGGTTAAGTGTTTAGTTACTCTTTAAAATGAAAGAATATTCATTGATGGGTCTCTTTTCTCTTTGCAGCTCTTCCTCCGATGAAACCGGCCTCCACGTGGACCTCTGTGGCAGTGAAGGAGCTGAAGACTAAGCTTCGTCAAGAGAAGGACAGTGTGGTGACGGTATATCGCGGAGACATTATGACCGTCCACGTACCCGTTGTTCCTGAGGCCAAGCGAGTGTGCTGGGAGTTTGCCACAGATGGCTATGACATTGGATTTGGGGTTTACTTCGACTGGTCACCAGTCACTAACCGAGCCATTACTGTTCACGTTAGCGAATCCAGTGACGATGAGGATGAAGATGAAGAGCTAGAAGGTGAGAGTACTTCCTGCCCTGTTTCAGTCCTATATTTGAGTCCTTAATACGGTTGCATTCACACACAATACGGTTAACTCGCACCCGTAAACTTTATTCACTCACTCACAAGCTCATTCTCTGAAAACCTGTGCTGTGTAAACAGAGCCAGACTGGACTACTACACTGTAAAAAAAAATATTGTTGGTTTAACTTAAAGTAAGTAACCTGGTTGCCTTAAAATTTTAAGTTGATTTAACTGGAAAAAGTGAGTTAAATACAATGAAGGAGATTGATTTAATCATCAGAAAATAATCTCAAAATAATAAGTTATCTGAACTAAATAAATGATTTAAGTTGATTCGACAAAAGACAAAATGTTGTGATAATAATCTTGAAAATATATTTTTTTACAGTGTACTGACTAGTGATTTATGAGGATTTGTAGACCGGAATGCAATATTATTTGCATAACTATGTGTTCAGTGCTGTATAATGTCAGAGACCCGGGTTCGAATCCACTGTGAGACACCAATGACACTCAACCCCTAGTGGCTCCAGAGGCGTGCGACCTCTGACATACACTCACCGGCCACTTTATTAGGTACCCCATGCTAGTAACGGGTTGGACACCCTTTTGCCTTCAGAACTGCCTCAATTCTTCGTGGCATAGATTCAACAAGGTGCTGGAAGCATTCCTCAGGGAGTTTGGTCCATATTGACATGATGGCATCACACAGTTGCCGCAGATTTGTCGGCTGCACATCCATGATGCGAATCTCCCGTTCCACCACATCCCAAAGATGCTCTATTGGATTGAGATCTGGTGACAGTGGAGGCCATTTGAGTACAGCGAACTCATTGTCATGTTCAAGAAACCAGTCTGAGATGATTCCAGCTTTATGACATGGCGCATTATCCTGCTGAAAGTAGCCATCAGAAGTTGGGTACATTGTGGTCATAAAGGGATGGACATGGTCAGCAACAATACTCAGGTAGGCTGTGGCGTTGCAACGATGCTCAATTGGTACAGAGGGGCCCAAAGAGTGCCAAGAAAATATTCCCCACACCATGACACCACCACCACCAGCCTGAACCGTTGATACAAGGCAGGATGGATCCATGCTTTCATGTTGTAGACGCCAAATTCTGACCCTACCATCCGAATGTCGCAGCAGAAATCGAGACTCATCAGACCAGGCAACGTTTTTCAAATCTTCTATTGTCCAATTTCGATGAGCTTGTGCAAATTGTAGCCTCAGTTTCCTGTTCTTAGCTGAAAGGAGTGGCACCCGGTGTGGTCTTCTGCTACTGTAGCCCATCTGCCTCAAAGTTCGACGTACTGTGCGTTCAGAGATGCTCTTCTGCCCACCTTGGTTGTAACGGGTGGTTATTTGAGTCACTGTTGCCCTTCTATCAGCTCGAACCAGTCTGGCCATTCTCCTCTGACCTCTGACATCAACAAGGCATTTCCGCCCACAGAACTGCCGCTCACTGGATGTTTTTTCTTTTTCGGACCATTCTCTGTAAACCCTAGAGATGGTTGTGCGTGAAAATCCCAGTAGATTAGCAGTTTCTGAAATACTCAGACCAGCCCTTCTGGCACCAACAATCATGCCACGTTCAAAGTCACTCAAATCACCTTTCTTCCCCATACTGATGCTCGGTTTGAACTGCAGGAGATTGTCTTGACCATGTCTACATGCCTAAATGCACTGAGTTGCCGCCATGTGATTGGCTGCTTAGAAATTAAGTGTTAACGAGCAGTTAGACAGGTGTACCTAATAAAGTGGCCGGTGAGTGTATATAGCAATTGTAAGTCGCTTTGGATAAAAGCGTCATCTAAATGAATAAATGTAAATATTATTGTATGACATTCATAATTTATATACACTATCGTTCAAAATTTTGGGGTCAGTAAGTGTAAGGAAATTGTTTTATTTAGCAAGGATTCGTTACATTTATCAATTTTACATTGCTAAATTTTTTCAGTATTCAAACAGCATGAATAATAAATTCACAGTTTTCACATAAATATTAAGCAGCACAGCATTTTTTCAACATTGACTATAATAAGAAATGTTCTTTGAGTATCCAATCAGCATTTTAGAATGATTTCTGAAGGATCATGTGACACTAATGATGCCGAAAATTCAGCTTTGCATCACAGGAATAAATTACGTTTGAAAATATATTCAAATAGAAAATAGTTATTTTAAATTGTAATAATATTACCGTTTTAACTGTATTTTTAATGCAGCATCCTTGAGACTTTCCTAAAGATTTATTTTTACAAAACTGTACAAGGCTTAAAATAAGTAGATGCATCTAAGAAAAACTCCAGTGACGATTGTTTTGTCAAACAGGCCCTGTGGTTCCAGGAGATGTGGAGAAGGGCTCTAAATCAGTTAACAACTTGAACTTGGGAGAGATCCTGCCTGTGTACCGTCAGGACAGTCATCTGGCAGTGCAGGGCGGCAGCCACGAGTTCCCAGGAGACGGCACATACCAGCTGAAGTTTGACAACTCGTACTCGCTGTGGCGGAATAAGACTTTGTACTACAGGGTGTACTACAGTGCCTGAGGAATCAAGTGCTTATTTAAAAACAATCATCGTATGTATTCAATTGCTGTAGAATTCTTGCTATTGTTGATTTGTGCTTTTCGTTTTATCCCAGCCCTATCATAGATCAAAAAAATATATATATTGCTTTATGATGTTACGTGCAAGATGATATATTTCATATAAAAGGTCCATATATGTTTTATAATTGTATTGTCTGACACCACAACAGAACTGTGGCATCGCATATCAGGGACTACAGAGTAACTAATCAGGGTGGTGAACCGGGTCGACTGCTTTTCAAACAATTCTACACAATTCAAAGACGGTTAGAAAGTCAATGTAGGTGACTTGGCAGAAGTCACTGTTGATTCAGGTAACGATATACACGTTTTTGTTGTGTGTTTGTTTGGTTTCTTGCTGTTTTATGTCTAATATCATATTACATAGACCTGCATTGAGCAGCATCAGACACTATTTCTTACATACTGCTAATACTGAGTTTGTGTTCTCAGGCACAAAGACACCAGAGACCACAGCTAGTTAAGATGTATTTGAAACCTCATATTCATATGTTTTTATTGCAGTTGCTAACTCTACTAAGATGCAATCTCATCAGTCATCAAATGGTTAAAGCCGGCTTGTTTGCAACTTTAAACCATTTCCTGCCACAAAAGCTCATTTGTTGCTCAACTGATCCAATATTTACACGTCCCAGGCTCTCATCTGGCGTGATTAAGGGTTGTTTGGCATTGGTCTGTATAGACACAATACAGATGGCCTGTTGAAGACGTTTTATTTACATGTATGCCTCTTTTCCAAGGTGTCTAGAAAACTGCTTCTAGTATATGTTTCATGATTCAGATAAGTTCATTGGAAGAGCTTTTTTGCTTATATCACGTGCAATATGTCTCGACAAGCGCTGCCAGCAGGTATAGCGTTTTGTTTCCTTGATGACTTCTTGATTATGAGTACCAAATCATGCTGCAAACATTTCTTTTTGTACGTTAAATTATGTGCATGTCTTAAGAGACTGTTGCATTGTGCTGCTGAGGTGGGCTACTTTATTCTGCCTATGTGCTTTTCTGCCCGTCTACCTATTATGATATATGATATGTCTGTCATCCCTTTTCTTGTTTTTCGTTTGTTGTTTCTTTTGCTGTGTGTTGTTCACAATAAACGTTGAGATGAATTCAGTTTGCTGCCTGTTGTCCAGACTCATGGCTCCTTCCTGGTCTTCTAATAATACACTGCGCTTCCTTGTGAGAGTAGCCATAAAAAGTGCTTTTTCAGCATTAAAACTTGTATGTTCTTGAACGACCACATGCATTTCCCCTTAAACAAAGGTTAATGTACTGACTTGTCATATCACCATTAGAACGGAGTGCCATTCTTTCTTATTTAAGATAGAGGGCGCTGTTTGACGGTACAATGGAGTTTCATGTATTCAATTTCAGAGTTGTTTACAGTGTTAAAGAGATGGATTCTCATACTAAACATGGCCAAAGTTTAAAAACAAATAACGGAGAATTTCTGTGCCGAAAATCTTACTTCCGGGTTGGTACAAGTTTCGGCTGTTTATTATTATTTTTTCGATCGTGAATGACGTAGACGAGAGTGGAACTACTGGAACGCCCGCGCAGAGCAAGACCGCGCAAATCAACAGGAAGTCATCGGCAGCTCTGCGATTTGTTCAAGAATGTCTTTAAATACATTTGTTTACCTGGCCACTGTAGGTGTCTGTTTTTTTATTGTAAAACCAAATCATGTCCGCATAAACCACGAGCAAACACATGTTGTAATTTATAACTTGCGCATGACAGTGTGTTCATAGGCGGAAATCGCGGGGGGGTCGGGGGGGTCAGGACCCCCCCTATCTGAGGGTTGTCCCCCCGAAAAAAACCATTAAAATATGTGTATTGTAAATAATGTAATGATATATTCTTAAAATAATTAAGAAATAAAATAACACAAATGCAAACGGGGCAATTACGAAAAAAGCGTTCTAAACATTTTGAGACCCCCCTCCCTTGCCTCACAGTGCATTGGTCCACTGCCTCCGTCCCTTTTACCTCAGACACGCACATTCCGGTGGCGGGAGAGAAAAACATAGTGTTTGAATAGTTGTGGAACTCCAGTAAAGTAGGTCGCACACCGGACGAGAAGCGTAGCGGCGCGTCGCGCAGCGCATCGTCTTTAAAATTCGAACACATTATTCTCTATGAGTTTACACATACTGTCCGCGGCGCCCAGCAACGGCTCAGGACCGTGTTCAAAACCCTGCTGCGCCACAGAGCGCCATTTACGTAGTTTTATATACAATTTAAATTATTTTTGTCTCAAATCGGTGCTGACGGATCCTGACTTCGCCCTATGCTGCAATATACATTTAGTTTTGCATTTATTTACAGAAATCAGCTGCTTGAATGACAATTGCTGATGTTATTGGACTTTTTAGGTGAGATTCTCAATTCATTCAGTTAACGGGTGATCTGAGGTAAAGTTTTCAGACCGCAGACTCAGCAACGATTGTATTTAATTGTACAGTACAATAATAACAGACACTATCTTCATGTCATTAAACATTACAATATTGCTGGCCATACACTGATGAGAAAGTCCGGGTGCGCTGTGCATTTAGATTCTAACGCTTTCACTGTGATTTAGTTGGTTTATATCATTTAATATAGTTAAAGAATGAGTCAATGAATGAAATGAAATCGCTGCGCTGCGTGAGGAGAGTATGTAAACAGATTCGCCGCTGGCTTAAACCAGAAAGAAATTTTAAGAAGTATAATGAAATGGTCTCCATGCTTTCTACAGGCTTTCCTCTGTATTTTTTTGCCTGTATTATTGGTGTCCCCTTCAAAATTTGCTCTTGAGAATTGTTATGTTTATTGTCCCCCCCAACATTTTGATGAAATTTTCGCCCCTGAGTGTGTTCTAAAAACACTGAGCTCAAGTTCAACTCATTTCTACTTTTAAAAAACTCCCGCCTCAGTCGGCAATAAACTACAATTCCCACATGATGTACACATTTAAAGAAAAAAAAATTACGACGACATAGAGTGAAAATTTGTAATTTACAAAAACCGCTAAGCAACCCCCCCCCCACACACACACACATATAAATAATTCGACTTACAAGGCCTTTGTTTATATTTTTTGATGATTTAATGATTTAATATAATTACACACATATAATTGTACGTCAGATATTAATATTATATCTAATTTCTCTTTTTTATAAATAAATAACTTGGACAATTATAAATAAATACATTAATTCAGGTATCAGTGTGTCCCTTATTTGTTTTTTCTTAACTTTTTAATATTTATTTCGCTGTCAATTATTATTCCTTTTTAATGACATATCTTAATGTATTTATTTATGCTGTCACTCCATAAGCTTTTTCAGTATAAGAAATGTTAATTGATCATGACTGAGTGTTGTGCATTGTGTTATTGTATTGTATAAATTATATATAATTATTTTTATTATTTTTTTGTTATTCACGATTATTTATTTATTTAGTCTATCATTTTGTAGTACACTATCACAAAAAGTAGTATGCATTTTTTTAAAATAAATAAATAGGCTTAGGTACCATGTTTATTTTTATTTTATTTTTTTTAAAACGTTTTTCTAATTTTTTTTCTTTTTTTTTTCGAAAGGAGATTCAAAAGCACACGACACGTCTGCTCTCGCGGTACTCTGGTGTTATCCGGTCACACCTGTGGCACAGGAGTAATCAGGAGGTGATAAATACAGCGGAGGTTGTGTGTGACAGGCTGCTGCTGTGACTGAGTGTCTGCAGGCCTCACGCCGAGAGCACTGGATGAGTTTGACCGAATCTGAAACAACGGAATGGGCAAAGTTCACTTTTATGCCGTCTGGTCCTTACGTGAAGCACCTCGTCAGTTTATACGGTGGGCGCTTTCATTTGATCCACTGACTATATGACCGATGTTTTATATGCAGCAGGTTGCAATTAAACACGAACTTGGGGTTTATAGAGTAACAAAATTTTCCTGCAATGCTTATTTCTCAAGGTAGAAATCTTTTTTATTATAAAAAGAGTCGTTGGATATGTCCGTCATGTTCACCAAAAAAGGAAAAATCTGTCATTTAGTCATCCTCAAGTTGTTCCAAACCTGTATGAATTTCTCTCTGCTAAACACACAAAATATATTTAGGAGAATATAGGTAACCAAACAATTGATGGGCCCCATTGACTTCCATAGTAGTTTTTCTGTACCATGTAAGTCAGTGGGTCCCATCAACTGTTGCATTCTTCAAAATATCTTTTGTGTTCAGCAGAAGAAATGAAGCAACATCAAAAATCCCAGTCACTCACATGATCACACCAATTACAAACCACCCAACAATTGACCCAATTCAATCAGTTCCCCATGGACAAAATCAAGTCCCAATCAAGACTTCTGTAACTGTATGCCGACTTAAATTATATAGTTAACACGTTTTTGAATGTATGCCAGTGTAGTTGAAATGGACATGTTTGTTTAGGACTTTGTAATAAAATGTCATAATTTACAAGATGGCTTTTGAAGCTAACGTAGGCTGAACAACACCGCTAGAGTAACAAAGCATTTTTAGTTGGTATAATTGTGGATCTAGCTCTTGTGACACCTCCCTGTGTGACAACCTTTTTTTCTTTAATTTACCCCATTTAGAAATGTCAACCGTATGATGTACCAGGTTCAGATGCCGTTACCTTTACCGAAGCAGCTGATCATATTTGGTTTAGGGGAATGGTCATCCTTCTCCAGTGACACCGTGATCTCTGTGGAGGTTCTGCTGGGTCCAGAGGTCAAATCACAGGTCATCGGGACTCTTTCGCCTCACTCCGGGCAAGTACAGTGAAGATTCGCATTCCCATCCCGATGTTATTGTTAAAACTATTAAAAATTGTTGTCAGTAAATGAAATGAACGTGAAATAAAATTTAAAAAATCTGATGAAAAACTTAACTTATGACAAAAAAACATGGCAACTTGGCAAATGGTTGAAATGGTTCTAAAATGACTAAAACTGAAGAAAAAAAATTCTAGCTACATAGAAATATAACCAACAACAAAAATAATGCAATTGACAAAAGCACATATATTTTCTAAAACTTCAAATGAAAACTGAAATTTTGAAAATAAAAGAAACCAAGCAAGTGCCTTGCTACTGGGACACTGACAGTTAACAGCCTACGTTTTGTCTGGGACACTTTATCTGAAGGTGTCTGATCTGGCAAGGGGTTTGGACTCCTGAACTCCTCACTGAAGCCACACAGAGAGGCAGGAGAGGAGTTTATGCCAAAGTCTTGCTCAGCATCACTGGACAGGTATTTCAACCCCTTCTCTCACTGATGCCTTGTTTTGTTGTCTTGTTTTTTGCCTTTCTCGTCCAAACTTCTTAGATATTGTTAACCCTACATGTCGAGATCATGATCAAATTTAAATCTATAATGATGATGAGCTCTGGAAATTTTACTCGATATGGATTAATAAAACAGCCAATCACACAGCCTAAAATCGTGATTTCTGTGCGAATGAATGGTCCGGTTTCATCTGAAACACAAACCCACACACGTGACGCATTATATTGTTTATTATAAATTGATTGACAAATACTAAGAATGTTTAACTTTAATTAATTAATGAATGAGGAGGAGGGTAGTGAATGACGTCCCGAGCCACTTAAAGGGATAGTTCACTTTGAAATTAATTTTTGATATGTTTTAGCTTACCTCAAGAACATCCAAGATGTAGGTGTCTTTGTTTCCGCAGTATTATCAATTTTGATATTTTTCGGTCAAACCGTTCTTGTCTATCAGTCATATAATGGAGGTCTATGGTCACCACCTAGAAAAGCATGCACAGAGAAGCCTAAATTAAACCTGATTTAATGACTCGTAAATGTTAAGTACACATTGATGGCCTATTTGGACTTCTCTGTGCATGCTCTTTGAGGTGGTGACCATAGACTTGCATTATATGACTGACAGACAAGAACGGTTTGACCTAAAAATATCAAAAATTGAAAATACTGTGGAAACAAAGACGCCTATATCTTGGATGCCCTTGAGGTAAGCTAAAACATACCAAAAATTAATTTCAAAGTGAACTGTCCCTTTAAGAACTAAGGTATGCATTTTAGGGTTAAAGCCAGGTAAATGAATATCATGATAAATATGGATACCATATGATATTTTTGGCCATATCGCCCATCCCTATTTGAAGGTGAGATCCAGTTTTATCAGCAGCACTCCACGAGTGAGGAGGAAACGTCTAGCGCTGAACCACTCCTCCAATCTCTCCAGCACCCTTCTCAGCAGCGGAGAGAGTCATGATGTGAGTCATGCTTTACTGAAGACTTAAGAGAAATGATCCATTCAGTGGATTACAAGCTCATTTCTAACTGAACCAGTCATCAGATTTCAGAATTTTTAGACATAAGGTTTATAAAAACACCTTGAGACATGACTTGTGATTAAGCCAATACACAAAAGAATGACTTCTTGTGTTTCTGTGAAGATCACCCAGAGATCACCTCCCGAGGGAAGCGTCAGCTGTGCGGAAAAAAGCAAAATGGAGACACGGGAAAACGCTCTACTCAGTGTTCAGGGTGTGTGGCCAATGGTAAGGAAGGAGTCATCCACAAACTCGTTCTTCAGCAAGCAGATCATCTCCAGCCAACGAGTTTAAACTTACTGTGTCTTTGTGTGGTTTTGAAGGATAAAACTCCAAGACGCTCCATTATAGGAATAAAGGGGAATCTTGGGAGTTCTGAAGAACCGGAAAGCCCTTGGGATCCCAACCGAGTTTCAAGCCTGAAGAAACGCAAACTTTGTAAAATGTCTGCAATAGATTTAGAGGACGAGACGACCGTCCAACGTGTGAAGAGTTGCAGGGCTGGTAAAGGCTCATTCCTCCGCTCAAATGAAATATCACTCATGGTTATTTACACACTTGGAATTTTTAATGTTACGTGGTGATGGTTTCAGAATTAGTTATTGATGTAACTATTGAAAGGATGGCGTAGTTTATATTTTTATTTCATAAAATAGAAATCTTTTGTATCACAATGAGAAAATTACATATGTCAAAATTACAACTGTCAATAATTACTGGTGTTTGCCAAGGTAAGCTACTGCCCATTTAAAAAGTACAATAAAACTGTCATTTGATTTTATTTTATGTTTCAATTCCCATGTAACTGGTAGAAAGTGACCACGAGAATGGCCTCGGCTGCTGACGTGACGTTAAAATCTCAAAACCCCTCTCTAACCCTAAAGTTTTATTTATTTCTCAGACTGTCCATCAAAGCGCTGGAGCCACGCAATGTGTTTGAGTGATCCTGAAACGGCCGTTCTGATTGGTGGAGAGGCTGATGACCAGGCCACTTGTAAAGACTCTATGTGGAAATTGGAGATCGGTACAGTAAATATATCGACATACCATTAATTATTATTACTTTTTTACATATATACATGATGTAATTACCATTATGCAAGCATTATTATTATTATTATATAGAACTAATAACTTATTTTTCCTAAATTAACTATGTTTCTTACCACAAAGGGAAGAATTTCCAATATTAATTGGAGAATATATATTTTTTTAACTATATAATTTATATAAATCCTATAAATTACTATTGTCTCCAATTTAATACTTATTTAAATATTTATTTATTTAATAAATTAAATTGTTTTACACCAATAACTGCAATGTACCTTTAACATACCTTTTAATGGTAATCATTCTCAGAGAATGATTTCTGGTTCCCCATGGACGTCGCATCATCTGAGGTCAGTCCACCAAGCTCACAAGGTCACTCTGCAACCTTTGATCCCGAGTCTAAAGTCATCTATGTGTACGGTGGCCTGAGAGACGGCCAGCGGTACAGTGATATTTATGTACTGGACACTATAACATGGAAGTGGAAGGTTGTTTCTGTGAGTATTGGATCATTTATTTCAGTACTTAACAGGCAATTCATCTAGGATTTGTTTGTTTTGTGTAACATGATCATTGGTTTCAATGCATACTGTGCGTCACTTTTGGGTTCGGATAGGCAAAAGGAAATATCCCATCATTGGCATACCACAGTGGCACAGTCTATAAGAAGGAGTTGTATGTGTTCGGAGGGATGCAGCCCAGCCGGTGTCCTGAAGGCAAGGAGTGCAGTAACGCATTATACATCTTCAACCCAGAACATGGTCTGTGGTATCAACCGATTGTGGAGGGTGACCGTCCTCTGCCCAGGTTTGGGTAAGTAGTTAACTTTCTCTTTTTCTTTCGTCCTCTTCCATCTTCCCAATCTTCATAAAAGTAGTCCATACAACATTCAGTGACTTGGGAACCTATGGAAGCTTGTTTCTGTCATGAAATAAAACATAAAAAAGGTCATTTTGACTTGTCTCACAATTTTGAGTTTCTTGCAACGGTGAGTTTGTATCTTACAATTCACGCGTCACAGAATTGCAAGGTTTAAACTTGCAATTACAAGTTATAAAGTCTGAATAGTGAGAAATAAATAAACAAATCTCACAATTTTTCTTCATTGTTAATAAATAAAAGTGTTTATTTCTCGCTATTTTGACTCTATAACTCACAATTGCAAGAAAAAAGTGTCTGAATTTGAGAAGTCCCAATAACCTTTTTTCCCATTCTGTGGTGGAAACAAGCAAAAAATAAAATGTATAATACTACATTATATAGCAAATCTCAACTGCCTGATTGTTTATATAGCAGCAAAATGCATCGCTAGGCAATAATGTAGTTGATATTTTGCGGTGATATAAACAGTCAAGCTGATGAGATTTGCTATTGACCTCAGTCAGGTTAGACGCCATATTGAAATAAAAAATTTACTCACCCTCAAGTTGTTCCAAACCTGTATGAGTTTGTTTCTTCTTTTGAAAACAAAAGATAATTTGAATAATATTGGTAAACAGACGGTTGACGGCAGCCATTGGTTTCCATAGTAGGAAAAACTACGGAAAAAAAAATACTACGGAAGTCAGTGGTTACCGTCAACTGTCTGGTTACCAACGTTCTTCAAAATATCATCTTTAGTATTCAACAGAAGAAAGAAACTCGTACAGGTTTAGAGCAACTCGAGGGTGAGTAAATGATGACAGCATTTATATTTTTTGGGTGAACTAAGTTTTTAGCTTAAGGTTTTAGTCCATTTAATTGAACTATAATGTGTCCTAATTGTTTGTTGTTTGTATCAGCCACTCCAACACGTTGCTGTCCAACAAGATGATCATTTTTGGTGGGAGAAAAACCGCCACCTACCTCAATGATCTTCACATCCTGGATCTTGGTAATGAACGGCGCACATTGGGTATCTTCCGGTATTCACTGTCTCGAATGCTAAGTCTTTTCTTTCTTGTGGAAAAGGCTTCATGGAATACACTGCTGTAAAGTACGCAAACATGCCACCATTGGCTCGTGGGTAAGACTTTAAATTATAAACACTCTTCAGGCCATCACAACTTATTTTTAAAGTTAAATTCTAGTTGGAAATTCTTCATTGAGTAGGCTTGTGTGCTGTGCATATGTATTAAACTGAAGTGTTTTTTTCTACCTGATTCAACTGGGCAGGTTTCACGCTGCTCTGCCCGTGTCTGACAACAGGGTGCTGATCAGCGGAGGCTGCAGTGCTATAGGAGCCCTACAGGACCTCCATCTCTTTAACATAGGTCTGTCATTCCCTAATTGACTACATGAAGTACTTTACAAATATCTACAGAACACTAAACCAAAAAAAAAAGTCAGTGTTTTGTAGTCTCTACCAGTCGATCTACGAGCGCTGATCCAAGTGCGCTGAACTGTGCAGAATCTCATATGGTCCATTGTTTCTGGAAGAAACACAAACACTAACCATTTTCTTCTCTTCAATATGTACATGTAGCCTATTGTTCGCGCTCACATTATCACCTTATTCACATCTCTCCAGCGCACTTGGATCGGCGTTCGTAGATCGACTGGTAGAGACTATTTTTCAAAGATGGCTTCTTCCTGTATTCGCGAAGTTGACTGTGTGTTAAAAATATCTTCTTATTAAACTGTTTGGACACTGACAAAGTTCTCAATGCTTCGTTTTGAATGTAGGGACCCTTATTATGCTGTCGTGTTACTGTGGGGCTATTTTGAGCCTTGTTAGTGGTAATAACAAGCGATTTTTGTCATTACTCTATGCCCCATATACTAGCGTTTTACTAGCGTTATAGGCTGTTTTTAGAGATAAAACTATTTACATTCGGCAATCATGAAAACAAATCTCAGGTAACGGTTGACTAGGTAACAATTTTTAATTAGACCAAAGGTTCATTTTGCGAACCAGATGGAAATATATATAAATATTTCGGTAACACTTTACAATAAGGTTCATTAGTTAACATTAGTTAATGTATTTACTAACATGCACTAACCGTGAGCAATGCATTTGTTACTGCATTTGTTCATCTTTGTTAATGTTAGTTCATGAAAACACAGCTGTTCATTGTTTGTTCATGTTAGTTCACGGTGCATTAACTAATGTTAACAAGATTTTAATCAAGTATTAGTAAATGTTGAAAATAACATTAACAAATGCTGTATATGTGCTATTCATTATTAGTTCATATTAACTAATGTAGTTAACTAATGTTAACTAACGAACCTTATTGTAAAGTGTTACCAATATTTCAAAGTATTGTCCAGATCTCCGCCGGACCTCTTGTACCTTTAATTGAATATAGATGGTCTCAAAGCTAACAGACATGGGCCAAATTTCCCAGTTCATTGATTGGTTCTTTCCCGTTATTAGTCTGGAAGGTTTGATCTAAAAGGATGCGTGTTTGCAGATACCAGCTCCTGGACATCAGTGGTGTCCCCATTGCTTTGCTCTAAGCCTCGCGCAGGCCACAGTCTGATAAGCCTGGGTTGTACAAAGGCTTCATCTTCAGTCCCGAGGGATGCAAGGGATCAGCGTCATGGCAACCGCCTCTCTCTCCAGTGTCACATCCTGGTGTTTGGAGGGTCCGACTGCTCAGGAACATTTTATAATGACACCATTAAATGCACGGTTGAACTCCGTGTTTAGGATCAGGGACTACAGGATTTTTTTTTCTTCTAAGAAATGAATGTAGGGTTTTACAGGAACCTAATGTAAAAAATTGGAATATAAGAAGCACTTTTACCGTTTGTTTTTTTTTGTTTTTTTTAAACGTTGCATTGTTGCAGTTTTAGCATGAACAGCTGTTATGCAGCTACTGTTTTTATAATCTCCTTCAAAGCAAGCAAAGGCTTCACTCTCACTTACACGTGTAGTTCAGATTTGTATTTAGTACAGTACATTCAGAGACTCGATGTATTTTTGCGCAATAAATGGTTTCTCTTATTTTGCACGTATTTTACAAGTTTTCACGTTTGTATTTTTGTCCACTTTGTACGTTTGACATTGTACTAACACATTTTGTACTAACAGTCACTGGCATGTGCGGCTCATCTCTTGTTCATGGATGTCTGAAAGTTACTAAAAGCAAATCTAGACTTTTCACCAAAGCAATAAATGCAGTACTTTGCGGAAAAAAAGTTTCTGCAGCGTCTTAACTTTTTAATGAAGAGTCTCACAATTTATCAAAGCGATTTATTGATTTCATTATGGATCATAAAGTTATGCCTGCAAATCATCAGGCATATCAGGTTGATGTGATGGATGACTGACTTTGAAAGCATCGATCTCAATTAAGGTCTGGTTCAATCGTATGATAGTAGGGAACTGGGACATATCCACCTTGAACCTAAAGGATGGTAGAATATGCATTAGTGTTTGTTTAGCAAACCAAATGGAGTTTTTACCAACCGCTGCACTCTATAATGTTCGCTTTAAAGAGACATGTTTTACCTTTCAGCGTTGTAGACTTGAGGCACAAGACAAATATCTGCCATGGATATCTAGAGGATGAACACCATGATATCAAAGCACATTAAAGTTGAATTTATAATTCTCATTTGTCACTGTTTAAAAGTGTGGGGTCTGTAAGATTAAAAAATAATAATAGAATCAGCTAGGATAAATTATATTAAAACATTTAAAATTTTAAATTGTAATAATATGTCACAATATTATGGGGTTTACAGTATTTTTTTATCAAATAATTGAAGCCTTGGTGAGCTTAAGAGACTTCTTAAAAAAACATTAAAAATTGTACCAACCCCAAAGATTTGAATATATAATATACTAACTATAGTATATAATATACTATAATATATATTCTTTTGATTACATTTGGTAAGTATTATTACCTCATCACCCACACAGTATTTTCCTGCTGTCTGCTTCAGGATAGGCTCCAGAGCTTCAAATAATACACACCAAGCAATTAATTTGCACGTTAGGACAGTGATTGGATCAAAGATAAAAACAAATAACCTGATGGCAAGAAGTCACCGCATTTAAAAGTCCTTCATGAAAAAAACTCACCCTCGAATCCTCGGTTGATGAAATGTTGAGCCCACGGTACCTTCTCTGCTCCAATCTTCTGAATCACATACAGATTCTGAAATACAGCATCATTAAAAATAATGGGGCACCGAGGTTTTTAATGTAATGTTTGACTGACATTCTCTAAATAAAGCCCTGATGCGAGATTCGTTTGTAGGGGACAAGTGTTAACTTTTCTACAGTATGTGACTGGACATTTACCTCACAGATGATAAAATGAGCGGAAACTTTTTTGTTAAAGAGATACTCCACTTTTTTGGAAATAGACTCATTTTACAACTCCCTCAGAATTAAACAGTCGGGTTTTACCGTTTTCAAATCAATTCAGACAATTTTCTGATATTTAGAAGAATATTAGTAACCAGACAGTTTCTGGTCCCATTGACTTCCATAGTATTTATTTTTTCCAACTATGGTAGTCAATGGGACCAGAAACTGTCTGTCTGGTAGTGATGGAAATATTATAGGGATTTGGGGTTGGGCTCTCTTTATTTATTTCTTTTTTTATTTACAAATGTGCACCTTTAAAGTCACTGAAATCAAAATGGACCATTCTTATTTTTCTATGAAATATGACAGTATTTATAATGAATGATTTATCCATCCACATCATTATTTTTTTAAAATTCATGTACCCTCATAACATTTCATCAAAATAACTTCCCAGCATCTCTTCTGTTCTCTGATGACACGTTTACTGGCGTCAGGACGGGATCAACCTGTCACTCACATGACATCACAGCAATAACAAATCACAATCATTCAATCAATTTCCCATGAACAAAATCAAGCCCCGCCTTACATTTTTTCTAGTTCAAAAAGGACATACATCACAGCAGGGAAGAAAAACATCCATTTCTTAGCAACTTTAAGAATGATGTCATGTCTCACACTCACCTGGAGGGGCTGGATCCCTGATGCGATGATGTCACAAATGATGCGGACGTGAGCTCGCTGCTTTGGGTCTGCAGGCAGGAGCCGGGGCTGTGGCCGGGTTTCCTCAATGTACTGGATAATGGCCAACTGTGTTGTTAAATAACAAATCATTGTTAACATGTAATGATATCATTTCTTTGTGCTAAAAAGCAGGAGAGCCCATGTTCTTACCGACTGAGACAAGGTAATGCCATCGATGGTGACTGCAGGAACTTGCTGCATTGGATTTATTGCCTTAAACTGATCTGTAAGCTTGTGAAGAAGATTAATCAGTTATGAGAATTGAGTTAGTGCCAACATTAAAGGTTATAGATCAGAGGCTTTCAATCTTTTAGAGGCCAAGGACCACCATATGATCATCCTCGTGAGGGACCCCCATCCTAAAACTGAAACTAATTTCCAACATTTACTTATTTATTTAAAACGCATCTAATCTATTTAATTTTAACAATTAATTTGAATTCATTTCTTCATTTGAATATACTATATTATATAACATTTTTCTCTCTCTCCACCTAGCACTCCCTTTGCAGTCCCTGGACCCCAGTTTGAAAGCCCCTATATATATAAATATTAACAATCCAGAGCATTTCTGCAGTATACCTGTTGCCCACCATCCTTGATGAGATTTACTGGTTTTTGCTCATATTCAATGCCTTTCAATGCAAACGCTAGAAATATTTAAAAACACATCAGAGTAAACTAACATTTAAAATATGCAGAAATTGATTCAAGTATTAGAATGAACTGATGACTTCAAGACTCACCTATTCGGACTCTCCAAGAGCAAGAACTCCTATAGTATCCATAAAGAACAGGCTAGAACATTAAAAAAAAACAGCAGTGAAATAATGCATTATAAACAAGAACTTAATTATAAGATAAGCAATTAACAACAACATATTTAAACCTTCGCTTGTGTCTCCATGGTATTCTGCAACTACTGAAACTATACAAGAAAAAAAAAACTACTACTACTTGGCCAACCAATGAGATGCAGCACCAAAAATCCTCCTCTTTTTGTGACTAGCAGTAACTTCACTGGACTTCGGAAGACATCTGGAAATGTGTGTGCGTTTAGATGCCTATCATCTCTCATCTGAAATGTTCATCCAAGCATACGGGATTTGTGCGTTTACCTTGATTACACGTGCAGCGGATGCACTCATATTAGATTGTTGGTCCCTGAAATGAAAGGACTTTGTTTGAGAATCATTTATTGATGCTGGGTGGGTTCACAAACAGTCCTTCTTATGAACCGATTCTTTTTGAGGATTCAGTCTAACCGATTCGTGAACCGTTCAGGATGATTTATTTATTTATTTATTTTTACTTTTTTTAATCATTCCTTTTAAATATATTACAAATCAAACAATATTATTTATTATATTGGAAGTCATCTTTTGAGGATCAGTCGATCATTCGCGAACCTTTTACGACGACTTTTTTTTTTAAAATAAATGTTGGAACAAAACTGTGAAACGATTATCGCAACCATGTAAAATATCATATTAAATGTTTGTTTAAAAATATAATTATTTAATCTTATATCGGAAGTCATATTCTTATTTGTGTTAGCAATAATTTTAACAAAAGTGTTTGAACATTAACAAACAAACATGTAACATAATTTAATAAATCCCAACTCTTTGCCAAAAAAAGAAAGAAACTAAAGATGCCGCGCTGCATGACTCAAGTAATTTTAAATATTCGTTTTTAAATATTAAAAATTAACCGTTCGAAAGAACCGAATCCTAAAACGATTCAGACTCCTCGATGCACATTGTAGTTCAAAACAATGCATTTATTTGATTTTGCCCTCAGAATAGAAAATACTTCATCGAGCAAAATGGCGTGGAGTAAATAAAATGTATCAAAAATGAATATTAAAATTAATGTAGGTTGAAAAAATGTGTCTTCTCACGTAAATGTGTCACATGTCTTTATTTTATGCAATTAATTGACAGGTTTAATACCCTATCACTTTCTAGTCAACGGAGCTCTAGCCTATGATCTTTGTCTGCGTCATCAAAGAAACGCCTCTCAACAAACGTGCACTGCTATTGGTGAATCATCTTATACGTCTAACCAATAGATTTCATGAATTGGGGGGGAGTATTTGGATTCGGCATATAATTGGCTATTTGAAGACTATGTCCCGCCCATTCTTAAAGTGACAGTAGGAAAGGCGATTCCTTCCTCTGCAGGCTGCAGCCAAGTCTCGGCGCACAACACGTCCTCTGGCGGGGGTTGGACGCACATTAGGGGGGTGAATACAACAATAATCTACGAATTCCATCATGGCAGCGACATTAATTCGTTCTCTTGTAAAGAAGAGGGTAAGAAACACAAAAGGCGTTGCATTTTTTACAACCATGCAAGTAGAATGAGTTTGACGTTACGTCACATCAACTCAGCGGTCAAACACCACGAGCATACTATAGCCACCCTGAAAGCAGTTCTATATATAATGCACTTAAAAGGGCAAGAAGTTTGTCGCCTATTTGCCAAAAAGTGATGACCTTTATTCTCATCAAATAATATAATTTCGCAACAGTTCACTTGGTCAAGTTCAAATGCGCTAAGTTCTACTCGTGTTATCACAGTTCTAGAAAGCATTTGACTTCATGCATTAGTCCTTGTTTAATTTTGAGCTACAGTGAGTGTAATTCAATCATATTTTCTGCAGAAAAGCAGCTTCAATGTATTTAAATATATATATTTGCATATCCACATTGATTAAAAGCTACATAACATAACCCATTAGTTGTATTTCAATGCTGATCTGTGCTTTCTATGAATCAGGTTAAGTGTAAGAGAGGTGCACTGCAGTTTTACTGTTTATGAGGTTTAATATCCTAACTGACATTATCAAATGAAGTTATCTTCCCAGAGATAATAATGTAAATCAATGAATGAAATATTGTTCTGCAGGTTCCTCTTCAGATGGGACGCATGTGCTACTCCTCCTCCTCTGTGGTAAGTTCATTGGGGATGTGAACGCATATCTGTGTAAAGGGTGTTTGGGCTCAAAATAATCAAGTAGATTAATTGAACGTTTGTCAAATATGTCAAATGCATTGCAGTCTAAAAGTAGCGACCAGGAGAGCCAAGCAAGCAATTTGACTGTGGAAATATTGCTCATATATCTTATTTTTCTTGGTCCTCAACCTATAGTAGTGTTCCATAAGCCTTTAACCTATAGACAGTGTAAACATCAAATGAAACTTTGCCTCCTCATTTTAGAAGACCACCACACTTCCACTGAACCTTGTACTAACTAACACTGTATGACTCAGATCTGACAGTGACTCGAGAAATCAGTCTGTCATTCTTGGATTTTATTTCCCTCTATTGAGAGGAATAATGCTATAGTAGTCTTATTGTGTGTAAAGGCCGGGATACAATACAGTACGTTCTTAAATTAGAGGTTCCAAAAGGGTATTTTATTGTGATGCATGCAATAGAAGAAACATTTTTTTTTTAGTGTGAAGAACATTTAAAAAAATCTAAAGACATTTTTTTGCCACTATAAAAAACATTTTGTTTTTGCGGATGTCAGTGCCAATAAAGAACCTTTATTTCTAAGAGTGTAGATGACTAAACACTAGGCATCATACACTTGCTGCAAGTGATTACTGGACGACTGAGGACCAACTCTTGCAGAAACATGTGTTTTGTTGCTTGGTGATGCATGACAAATGAAAACAGTGCATTCTAACATAAGCTTCAAATATCAAAATGTTTGATATCCTCTGGCTGGATGGAATCGTAGTCTGAAGTTATAAAGTCAAAGTCTGAGCGATTACCTGTAAAATCAATCAAATCAGATCTGTAACTTTCAGCAACTACTGTAGCACCAAGTCCTCCAGACTGTGAATAAAGCAGAAATTGGTTACATTTTATTTTGATGGTCCACTTTAGACATTCTACTAACTTTGAAAGTAATTTGCAACTACTGTACATGTCAACTAACTCCATTTAGAGTATTCGCATTCTGTTAGGTTCGGGTTAGTGGAATATGTATTTGCTATTTAAGCTGTTTAAAGTGAGTATCAAAATAAAGATTTTGCAGATATTAATAGGGCTGTCAAGCGATTAATCGCGATTAATCACATCCAAAATAAAAGTTTGTGTTTACATAATATATGGGGGTGCACTGTGTATGATTATTTTGTATATACATAAATACACACACATGCATGTATATTTATGGAAAAAAAAATTTTTTTATATAAAATATTTATATATAATATAAATCTATACAATATATTCATGAAAATATTTCTAAATTCATATACAAGCATGTGTGTGTATTTATATATATATATATATATATATATATATATATATAAAATAATTATATACAGTGCACCCCCATATCTTATGTAAACACAAACTTTTATTTTGGATGCGATTAATCGTTTGACAGCCCTAGATATAATGCTATAATGCTTCGCTAAGCAGACAGTCTACTAATACTCTAATGACTGCTAGTTCACATGTAAATGCAAAGTTACTGATAGTTTGTTGAATGCCTAAAGTGGACCATCGAAATAGTGTTACCTAAAAAACTTGGTCAAAACTCATGTAGTGTATTCCAGCCTTAAGCTATTTTCTCATCTCTCACTTAAAAAAATACAAGTAAAACATATTAGTGTTGCTGCATCAAACCATTATTGTTCTAACTATGTTTTGTTTTTATGAGTTGTGTTTTATGTTTGCTTTTTACTCATACTTTTCTCTGTGTCCTTCCTCAGCCTACCACCAAGTTGTTCATTGATGGAAAATTTGTAGAATCCAAGAGTTCAGAATGGTTGGACATTCACAATCCTGTAAGTTCATACTGTACTAGCAGACGTCTAATGCTTTTGCTGAATTTACACTGGAAGAGATAATGTACTACAACAGTTTAACGGATTACATTCTTTGAGCACACTTAAAACCTATTAGATGGATGTGTTTTAATCACATGTGACTAAACTACACTGCACATCCACTACTTAGTTATACCAGCAGTCAGTATACATGTACACTACAGAGTCACTGATATTGTTTGGTGTTTTCATGCTTTTGAAAAGGAGTATTCACTGAGTATTACCAATGTGCATACAGATCAATATGAGAACTTAGCCAGGTTATTGGGCTTTACAGTAGTTTAATCTGCTTTACACCATAGAAAACCGATGCTAATAATAATTGCTTTTTTGTTTCTTCATTCTACATTTATACTCTATATTCTAGAAACTCTGAATAATATCAAATTAGAGCAGGGGTTTTTTTAAATATAATTCGATTCCTATGTTTGAGTGAATCTCGTGTTAGAAAATGGTTGTCTTTCGATGTTATGTTAATGTTTGTAACCGCAAGAAAGCACAACCTTTGTAACCAAGTGAATTGTGTACTGTATCAGCACTTTGCAGAGAAATGGGCACAAAGCATTATTTATAGATGCAATGTCTCTGTGATTGAATTATAATGCTCGCGCTCTCCTCAGGCCACCAACGAGGTCATTGGTCGAGTGCCTAAGGCCACACAAGACGAGATGTTGGCCGCCGTGGACTCGTGCTCACGGGCGTACCATACCTGGTCCGAAACTTCCATCCTGGCCCGCCAGCAGATCTTCCTTCGCTATCAGCAGCTCATTAAAGACAATATTGTAAGTGACTTCTGCTCATCCGCAACCCTTTTGTTTTGCTTTTGGTCTGTTTTCAGTAACTGGATTATAATTTAAGGCGAGACACGGCAGGCAAAAACATCGGTTTTTTTCACTGGTCATTTTTGGGATATTTGTCTTCAATAACATGACTTGTGATGAAAAAAGTCATAAATACATATTTAGGTCATATTTTATGACACTTTCTCTGTTTGCATCTGTAGATTTCTCATAAATTTATCAAAAGTTGGCGATATAAATCATACTGCTGCTCAGCGATCGCAATATGCACAATGTCATCACACACACACCGTTAGAAATATCAAAATATGGTCATTTTCTTTTTATCAGCAACCAATCGTGAAAGTAAAAGGGGGGATTTAACTCTAAATGCGCCTGTTTTCTCAAAATGACTTTTCTCTCATACTCGAAGTTTGAAATCTCCACTTCCGTAGCACCTATATACACCAAACTTTCCAGGCTTGTACCTAGTTATATTATGAAGACATTTACAGAGTGAATTGTAAATATATTATTCCTAGCCTGATTTATATAATATTTCATTCAAAAAAACATAGCGAAAATCATTTAAAGCTACACCGTGTAACTCTTTTAGTTTATTCTTAGCTAAAAACACTTAGTTCTTTCAAAAATATGTGTGCTCATTAATGTATATTTACGTCGTTCAAGTAATAAAGTATTCTCCTGAGTGTATAATATGCCATTGAATATACATACGGGTAAGGGGTTCTAATGTCGGTAGCCATGTTGCCCCTCCATCTTGAAAGTACATTAGCCAAAGCTGGGGGACATACCCGTTAATTTAAGCTTCGCCTTTCGCGTTTACGTTTGAGTTAACACTCATGGGCGAGGTCGAACTGGAAGCCATGTTAATCTTGGACTACATTGGCCACCGTAGGAGTTGAAACGAAATAGGAATTGAGAGGAACAGAAACTAACATTCTCTTGATGGTCATATACCCTTTCACCACTAGATGGGGGTAAAAATCAGACAGTGTAGCTTTAAGGCTATTGACAGTATGTTCTGATTTATAGGATAATAAAAGTAGATATCAATAAATCCCTCTGTAATTTTTTCCCCATCTAATATGTAAACACAATGACAAAATAATTTTAAACCTGGCTTTATCCAATACTCAGATTTCGTTTTTTTTTAAATATATGCAAATTAGTGCGTAGTTAATTAGATAATGCGTAGTTTGCATAATTAAACATTAAATTACCGAAAACTTGTAATACATTTTTTTTGTCATCTTAATGTAGGCAATCACCTGGGAAAGATTCATGGTGATATCTGCTAGTTAAATAAATTACCCTATTCACCTGTAGTGTCTCGCCTTAATTGAATTATGCAGATGGTTACTGATAGTGACAATTAATAGTCTTTTATTGATTTGTAATGTGAATAATTGAAATCTAGAGCTTTGAAAAAACAAAAACACTTTCTACAAAGGCTGCATGAGGATGTTGTGATTATTATTTTGAGGACTTTTTCTGCCCTACTGCCTGCTAAATGTATAATATGTGATTTGATTTGTGTTTCAGAAAGAGCTGGCCAAGTTGATAACGCTGGAGCAGGGCAAAACCCTGGCTGATGCTGAGGGCGATGTGTTCAGAGGACTGCGTGAGTCTCTTGTGACAATTCATGTGTAAAATCTCTGTTAGTTAATTCCTGTGAATGTTTTAGTGAAGTCTGTCGAACATTAAAAGGAATATTGGGTGTTATTTTCAACCTAATGACCATACCGCAGCTACAACAGACAATCATTTTGACTCATCCTTTATGATATGTTAAGCAAACATGATGCGTTTACTGTAAACAGCCTTATGAAGGAGGCTTACACACACTGCAAATATGTGATAAAATACACTGTGAGTGTGTCCAGATATGTCCACTCTTTTAACTCCTGTCAGTGTGAAAAGTAAACCGACTTGTTATCCTTGCGGATCCTAATTGTCAATAGCTGTTTCCATCATCCACCTATTTTTATGCGCATTTTGGGATGTTGCATAAAATATAGGGCTGTCAAATGATTAATCGTGATTAATTGCATCCAAAATAAAAGTTTGTGTTTACATAATATATGTGGGTGCACTGTGTATAACTATTTTACCTATATAAATACACACACATGCTTGTATATATTTAAGAAATATTTTCATGTATATACTGTATATAGATTTATATATAATTTATTATTAAATATACATGCATGTGTGTGTGTTTATATATATATATATATATATATATATATAAACACTCACACATGCATGTATATTTAATAATAAATTATATATAAATCTATATACAGTATATACATGAAAATATTTCTGTGTATAATATTTTGTATATATATATATATATATATACAAAATATTATACACAGTGCACCCACATATATTATGTAAACACAAACTTTTATTTTGGATGCGATTAATTGCGATTAATCGTTTGACAGCCCTAATAAAATAAAATGCTAGATGAAAACAGCAAAATGGGCTAAACATCAACAAATGTTGAAATTTTTTTGTTTTTTTGTTGAAAAATTTTTGTTTTCACACAAAGTCGTAAAATTATGAGAAAATTAATAATAATAACGCTATAAAATTATGTGTTAACACATTATAATTACAAGTTCTACAAGCACATGAAGGCTTTTTACAGTTCAGAATCATTACGATTTACAACATTGAATGCACATCTAGCACAAACCCAAATCAAACACACCTGATCCAGCTAATCATTTTTACATAAGAAATTTCCCCATCTAACAAAGCACTCCAATACTTAATTTTTGGATGAAGCTTACAATAATTCTTTCAAAAACATTTTTTTGCCGACCCCAAACCTTTTGAACGATAGTGTAAGCTTCTCATTTCTCCTTCTAAACCTTCCTGATGCTTACCTGCTAAGCTTCCATCATAAGTACATTTACTATAGAGATGTTTCCTTTTCCTTTATACACACTGAGAAATAAAACTGACAACATATCACAGTCAAAAAAACCTGTGATATTCCATTGTTAGTGTTATAGATGAGGTGTTGCCACACATTTTGTTTGTGTGCCGTCACATTATTTACTCTGTGTTCATTGATCTTGCAGAGGTGGTGGAGCACACCTGTAGCATCACATCTCTAATGCTGGGTGAGACCCTCCCCTCTATCACTAAAGACATGGACACGTTCACATACCGGTTGCCCATTGGCGTATGTGCCGGAATCGCCCCCTTCAACTTCCCTGCCATGATTCCTCTGTGGATGTTCCCAATGGGCATGGTGTGCGGGAACACCTATTTAATGAAGCCCTCAGAGAGAGTGCCTGGCTGCACCATGTTGCTGGCCAAACTGCTGCAGGACGCCGGCGCTCCAGATGGAACATTAAACATAATCCACGGACAGCATGCCGGTACAGAAACTATTTGACCGCATTATGATCTAGATTATGTGTGTTGATAACTAAATGATTTTTTTCATGTTTTTATAGCTGTGAACTTCATCTGTGACCATCCCGCCATCAAAGCCATCAGTTTCGTCGGCTCCAATCAGGCTGGCGAGTACATCTATGAGAGAGGCTCCAAAAACGGCAAGAGAGTGCAGAGCAACATGGTTGGTTTAGATCATAAAGTTAATGCATTTCATTTACGAACGACATGACTTCTTTAAAGAGGCATTCAGTAGTTCTTTAGCTAGCATTGGGTTCTTTAAGTTGATTGGTTTTATGTTAAATTACACAACCTATTTCGATCCACCTGTTTTTATGCAGATTTTGGGAAATCGCGTAAAAAATGCTGGATGGAAACCCCACGATGCGCATTAAAAACACTCACTCGAGGCAGATAATTTTTTTTCTTATCCGATAAGAGGACATGTAAACTATGATGGAATCACATTTACTAAATAAATCCCTCATTGCGCAAAAAAAAAAAAAAAATAGCGTGACTTTGCCTCAACAGTGGATGCGATTGGATAACTGGACTAACCAATGGATCAGTTTCATTGTACTGCATCTCAAGTGTTGATTTGCTCATTGGGAAATTCCTCAGCCAAAGTCTGTCATCAGAAAGATTTAGTTTAATTCTCTTTCAAAAGCGTCTGGATTTCCAAATACCAGCATCTGAACGCAAGATCACATGACGGCGATTATTGCATTTCGTTTGCATGCTCTGAGACGCAAGCCATTTATGATGATGGAGTAAAATAGAGCCAGTATCTTCACTGATTGCAGCAACGTTCATTTTTATTACAGATATTTTGCGTCAGTTTCCCAGAAAGTGTGTTTATTCCGTAGTGTTTTATTCCGAACTGCTGAATGCTTCTTTAAAAGAAATAAATAATGGATGAATTAATGAATTTAATTAAATCCATGTTGTTTTAAATCCATATTACTTGTGAATCCATATTACTTGATGTTAATAAACCTATTTTTATAAACAGTGTAACTTTCACAAGCAGCTGTATCTTCTCAGCATAACTGTAACGGCCAGATGGTGGCAGCATTCAGTTACAAATGAATCTTCTCCATTCTGGTTCATTCCTAAACTCTATAATGAGGCTGTGATTTTAGTCTGACTCAAGGAAATTTTAGATTTAGCATGACTGACTCACAGATGATGCACAGCAGTGAATTGAGTTAAACTGTAGAAATGTATAAGTTAGCAGTTTATAGATGCCTTGGATTTCTGTTCCCAGCACATCAGCTCTCACTGCAGATAAACTTGTTTGAAACCCTATAACAATCCCCACCACTACTACCACTTCTTTTCTTTGCAGTTTTGCAAATTAACTTGAATTTTACATTTGAATCTTTTACCAATCCAATAGCTATACAAGATGGTAAACTGTGTTTTTTGCATTTTTTGCACTTCTTGTACTTCGCCCATTCCCATTTGTGCTAGTGCTAGAGTTGTATTTTGATAAAGCCATAGAGCTGCTTTATTCTTCAGAATCTCATCTTCTGTCCACCAGGGGGCGAAGAATCACGGTGTGGTGATGCCTGACGCCAACAAAGAGAACACGCTCAACCAGTTGGTTGGTGCTGCTTTTGGAGCAGCCGGTCAGAGATGTATGGCGCTTTCCACTGCAATCCTCATAGGAGAAGCCCAAACCTGGTTGCCTGAGCTGGTTGAACGTGCAAAGAGTCTCCGTGTCAATGCAGGTACTTGAGCTTTAATATATTCATCAGGTCTGATCCTGCACCCCAGTACAGCACTTTATGTCTCACAAATCTGACACCCAATTTAGGTGTGGAGAGACACAACACGATCAAGCCCAAAATGCACTCTGCTTCTCTGCATTTGGGAACAAGTGCACATGACATAATTTTCATCATCAGCATAGCCCACTGATGTTTGCACATGCTATCCACATCCCGTCTGACAACTGCACTTGCAATGATTGAATACCGCTAGGTTAAGCCCGGAACACACGATGAAAAGACAACTGTGTTGTCGCCTCTCGTCGAGTTAAAAAGCTGCACTTGAACACACTGAGAGAACTACAGGCGACTGTCAACTATAGAGTGTTATGTACCTGCGTATAATGAGCCAACTGTCTATTTCTGCAGATATATTAGTCTACATTCGTCATTCAAAAAGAAAAACCGACGCTGCAGATACACATACCGTAAACAAAGCAGCGTGCGCTTACTGTTTTGAATATCAATCCTGCTAAACGCTTTCTTTATTCCACTCCGCTCGTGTTAATATTGAAATATTCGCCAAGGAACATGGTGAACAGATGAGATGACGTAACGTAAGAACAGCCTTCTATCTTTACCGTTTTGACTTCTTTGCTTGATGTTTTGCTTTTATTCTTGCGCACTGACTCTTTCAATAAGCTGAACAGCCAATCAGAGTTCTCTCTTTCCCGTTCACTGTCTCTTTCTGGTGGAATGAACTTCCCAAACCTAGCCTTCCTTGTTCTAGCTTTACTTTTCTGAACAAAACTTTGTATTACTAGCATTTCTCATATGTATTGCCCCTTTAAGATGAATCACTTGTTGTATTCCTTATTTGTAAGCTGCTTTGGATAACGGTGTCTTTTAAAATAAATAAATGTAAATGTTAAAGGTTTGCATGTTCAAATGTGTGTGAGATGGAGCAGAATGCGGAAAAAATGAAATAAACCCTAGAAGGACAATCCTTTTGTCTGTCACTTATAAATTTAGACCAGTGAAATTTTGTTGAACATTTGTTATGATTAGCTGTGATTCTGTTGGGTCCCCATAATGTAATTTTTTACAGTTTATTTTTTTTGTGCCAGTTAGAACACATGATATGAATATTGATCAATTCAGTGTGAATCAGTGTAATGAATATTGATTTTAGTCAGTTTTACAGCTGTTTACTGAGTCTGAAAAAATCAAACATAAATGTCACCTTTGAACATTTTTTTTATGATATTCATTTAATAAAGTGTCTCTTCCACAGTTTCACTCACTCAGTTTTTTCCTCGGGATTCATTCAAGTTGCTCTATCCCTGTTTTTTAGCCTTTTTGTAGACCACCCATGCTTTCATGACCACACCTCTCCCTGAGCAACTTAAAACATGTTCAGCTCACCCAGAGGAGAGACGCACTATTTGTCTTGGTCATGCCACAAAGCTGAAGCACATTTTGTGGTATAAAGGGGACCAGAAATTAGTATGGGCCGATCAAATGTTTGAAAAAAAGTTCTGCCGATGAAAATTGTAATCAGAGGAACTAAACCGCAGCAGCTATTCTGAAACCTTAAAACAGCCCTCGAAGACAAATGGCCTCAGGGTATCTAAAATTGTGTGTGTGGCTGTGTGTTTATTCATGTTTGTGCATGTATATGTGTGCAAGTGCATATGGATATGTCAGTGTTTGCCAGTCCCTTTGGTTACGACCCAGTAAAAAAGGGCAAATTAAAGGAAAGTCGTCCTCTTCATCCATCTATTCAGCGAAAATCAACGAAACGACAGAGAAACCCTTTCTCTGGCATTTTGGATGTCTAAACTTCTGGTTAACCAAGTAAATTGTTGTTTGGAAGGGAAACCGCTACATTTTCTGCCGACTATCCACCTAAATCATCTTCACTACAGTAATGATTCCGCAAATGAGTGCATCTTGGTTGTGCGCTGAATTGTTAACATATGAATTCACACGTTTTTGTGGTCGTTAGATCTCTGCTCATTCATTATGTAATAAATAGTGTTCGTTCAGCTTTCGTTTCAAAGTGCCACTTGTGATGACAGTTAGGACTAAAAACATGTTAACAAAACTCTAATTATAATCAGAAATGGCTGTGGTTTGGCTATGTTTTGCAAAAACTCCTTAATTTATTGTATTATTATTTATTTTCCATTGTCTCTTCTGTAAGGTGACCAGCCCGGAGCTGATGTGGGACCTCTCATCTCGCCTCAGGCCAAAGAACGAGTGAACAGCCTTATTCAGAGCGGTGTTGATGAGGGCGCCAAGTTGCTGCTTGATGGCAGGAATGTGAAAGTCAAGGGTTACGAAAACGGGAACTTCGTAGGACCAACCATCATTAGCAATGTTACGGTAAGAACTACTATCTGCGCATGTTCATCCCACTTATTCATGTTGCTCCAAACCTGTATGCCTTTTTTTTTTGGAACATAAAAGAAGATATTGTGCAGAATGTCTTGGTGTTTATATATATATATATAAAATGATAGTCAATGGGGTTTAGAGATGTTTTGGACCTCATTAACCGCCATCCCACTATTAGGCCAGTTCAAACCAGGGCTTAACCTTGAGCCGCAAAGCCAAAATCAAGCTGTGTTTTCCACTGTCAGGCCAGTAACCCCGCAGCGCTACCCTAAAACCCACCATTAACACGCCACTGTAGAACGTTACACAACCTCATCAATTCACCAGCTTGGGGTTGCTGACTGAAAACTAGCTAGATCACAAAAAAAATTAACATGACAGAAGTTAACATGAGCCCACACCTAATCCTACCCATCTCCGCCCCCTGATCCCTAACCCCACCCCTAATCCTACCCATCTCCACCACCTGATCCCTAACCCCACCCCTAATCCTACCCATCTCCGCCCCTGATCCCTAACCCCACCCCTAATCCTACCCATCTCCGCCCCCTGATCCCTAACCCCACCCCTAATCCTACCCATCTCCGCCCCCTGATCCCTAACTCCACCCCTAATCCTACCCATCACCGCCCCCTGATCCCTAACCCCACCCCTAATCCTACCCATCTCCACCACCTGATCCCTAATCCTACCCATCTCTGCCCCCTGATCCCTAACCCCACCCCTAATCCTACCCATCTCCGCCCCTGATCCCTAACCCCACCCCTAATCCTACCCATCTCCGCCCCCTGATCCCTAACCCCACCCCTAATCCTACCCATCTCCACCACCTGATCCCTAACCCCACCCTAATCCTACCCATCTCCGCCCCTGATCCCTAACCCCACCCCTAATCCTACCCATCTCCGCCCCTGATCCCTAACCCCACCCCTAATCCTACCCATCTCCACCACCTGATCCCTAATCCTACCCATCTCTGCCCCCTGATCCCTAACCCCACCCCTAATCCTACCCATCTCCGCCCCTGATCCCTAACCCCACCCCTAATCCTACCCATCTCCGCCCCCTGATCCCTAACCCCACCCCTAATCCTACCCATCTCCACCACCTGATCCCTAACCCACCCTAATCCTACCCATCTCTGCCCCCTGATCCCTAACCCCATCCCTAATCCTACCCATCTCTGCCCCCTGATCCCTAACCCCACCCCTAATCCTACCCATCTCTGCCCCCTGATCCCTAATCCTACCCATCTCCACCCCTGATCCCTAACCCCACCCCTAATCCTACCCATCTCCACCACCTGATCCCTAACCCCACCCCTAATCCTACCCATCTCTGCCCCCTGATCCCTAACCCCATCCCTAATCCTACCCATCACTGACCCCTGATCCCTAACCCCACCCCTAATCCTACCCATCTCCTCCCCCTGATCACTAACCCCACCCCTAATCCTATCCATCTCCGCCCCCTGATCCCTAATTCTACCCATCTCCGCCCCCTGATCCCTAACCCCACCCCTAATCCTATCCATCTCCGCCCCCTGATCCCTAATTCTACCCATCTCCGCCCCCTGATCCCTAACCCCACCCCTAATCCTACCCATCTCCCCCATTGGATCTGGATCCAACTCCGCCCCCTGGATCTCGTGTGCTGCAATGATCACGCCGGTATGGAGACGAGTTTGTTGGGAATCAGTGCATATGGCTGTGGTGTCGATGTCTTCACTTCCTAAAAGTTAAGGCTTTTAAGTCCAAAGGCGTGATTGTAATTGTATATGCTTTGTCTAAGTTCAAGTGGTCTCTGGTATTCCCCATGTTCATAGCTTTTGGCCCGACAGTAGAAACGCAGCTATTTACTTTCATTAAATGGACAAAAACTGTTTGTAACATGTAGATGGTTAAATCCCAACTAAGCAATAGGATGCAAAGGCTATGTAATGTTATACACCTGCTATTTGTGCTACCTCAATTTCAGCCCGACATGAAGTGCTATACAGAGGAGATATTTGGACCTGTATTGGTGGTTCTGGAGGCCGACAGCTTGGATGAAGCCATCAAATTGGTCAACAAGAACCCATATGGCAACGGAACCGCCATCTTCACCACCAACGGAGCCGCAGCACGTAAATACACCCATGAAGTTGATGTTGGTCAGGTGAGATTTCTTTCAATATTGGCTGGGTTTATGATTAACATTGAGATACATCAAACTTTCTCAACTGGATATCAGCCTAAACAAGGGGGGTAAAGGTTCACAAATCATGGTTCGGTTCGATACAATATACTTGTGTCACGGTTCGGTACGTTTTCGATACAACAAAAAGAAAGAAATGCCAGAGAAATTTCCTTGATTTTGATTTTTTTAAATTATATTTTTATTAAAACTAACATCATACGTATGATATTTTTTACTTTGCACAGTGATGGAGACCTTTTTTAGGTGCATATAAAACAAAACAAAACAGCTACTTGGTCAAATTAATTTATTTTAGTTCAGATTAACATTTGAGGGCAGCAATTGTATTCATAATGGCAAAATAAAACTGACGTAATGTTACTTGAAAGCATTCTAGCCTACTGTTCCTGCCAAACCATGGTTACAATAAGTAGTTACTACAATAAACCCATGGTGAATGTTGCTGATCTGTGGACACTGATTAGTTCATTCATGGCACAATGTTTCTCCTGGATTTCCATGTCAGCGCTGTTTGATCCGTTAATAACGGAGAAACGTGAATGTTTCTCACTAGATCTCGCAGCGATGTTATTACTTCAGTGGCGAATTTCAATTTTTTCTCTACTGGATTTGGCTGTGTAGTAACAGTGCTGCTTGATTAAGAACAGCTCGCGCTGCATTGGTCCAAACTGATAAACGGCCCGTCAACCACATAATAACGAGTAGCTCAGTTTCGTTCTGCTTACATTATATTTGCCATTTGATGTTGGGCAAAGTTGTGGTGCAGCGTCTCTTACATTATAAACACACTTGCCACGTGCAACGTGCCTACATTTGAAATATCGACATTTTGGTCGGCAGGAAAAATGGTCCAACGAACCGTTCGGTTTATTTATTTATTTATTTATTTATTTGACAGGGACAGTGTACATTAATTAGCATTACTGCAAATGTACTAGAATTAGCCAAAAGGCTATTTTTCATCCATTGTCCCTGGATAGATGTTAATATTGTCTACCTTAAAAAGAAACAGCAGTTAAAACTTTACAAGGAAAATATAAAAACAATAAAACAATATAAATCGCAAAATCCTTTACGTAAATACAGTGTATAAATTCATTATATTATCAACATTTTGGCAAAATATAAATGTTAAACAGCACTCAACAAGGACACAGATGGCAGCACGATCAGGTCAGGAGAAATTATATATACTTAAAAATGCATACCGAAAGCCTTATACCAAATGGTTCAATACGAATACGTGTATTGTTACACCCCTAGCCTAAACACAAGAGATATCCCATTAAGAAACTGGATTTCAGCCTAAACACAAAAGATATCCCATTGTTAATGTTGTAAATGGGAATGCTTGTATTAGTGAGAAAAAGAATTGTGGTATATCAGTATCTTATTATATACACACACATCCCTACTAGTTATTCCACCTTGTGAGTGCAGTTTAACACTGTTGGTATCTGCGTGACCTGAGATGGGTGCATGCAAGAGTCAGAACTTTGAGAGACCTCTGTCCGTCTGGAAAAATCCCCCCTTATAGACAGTGTAGACATGTTAATGTTCAGTTGTGTCGTATTGGGCACCTCCTTATGTCATGTAGGCTCTTGACAAGACCATTGTAGGTAAAGAGTTGCAGGCACACACCTCTCGAGTAAATATTAGAATGTGAAGTAAATGAAATGTGTAAAATCCGCTTGGCGCCACTCCTCGACCGAAAGCACGTTTCATATGCAAGCGTTGTCTCTTTAGCTGCCATTAGTAACACAAGGCCTTCTTGTAAGTATGTATACGTATGTAAAACCGTCCTGAACTTCACTTGTTTGCCACATATTTTAAAATGTACAAAATACAGCTGCTACCACAAAACATCCACACTACAAATAGTTCACAGCAAATATGTGCTTTTTATTCAAACCAGCACTTTGCCAAAATATTTTGCTGGTAAAGCCCTGAGTCTGAAATTAAACTCAAAAGGGATCCCTTGCAACCTGTTGATCTGGTGGTTATGCAAAAAACAGCCCCCTTTTACCCCGTTTATTTGCCAGTGGCGAGCCGCTATGCTGTGTGTTTGCGATTCA
Organism: Pimephales promelas; assembly: GCF_016745375.1. The sequence goes on from NW_024121666.1 coordinate 290,598, forward strand.
CATGCTGGAGGACACGGCACAGGCCATGTGCTGAGCTGGCCTCTCAATCCCCCTCACACAAGAACCTCCTTTTGCCTTTTTTTTTCTCCGTCCATTCCCTCACGAGTCACCTTCGGCCAGAAGGCTCAAATTGTGCAACCGCATAAAAAAAACAACTATGCCAGTTTCCAGCCTCACCCCATCCCAAAAACAAAATGTTTTGTTTAGTTATTCTCTGCATCCATTACTTTTCTCAGCTGGTACACAAACAAATGATTGTGGCTTTCAGTTGTGTGTCGACTGCCTCGTCAACTCTTTCAATAGAATGAGCTGATTGTTCCACACTTTCCGTATACAGTTGTTGAAGCCTAACAGTAGCTTGTTCCCAAAGCAAAGATGTGCATGGGTGTTCAAGGTTAATGCAGTATGACTGAATGCTATAAGGGTGTGTTCACACTTGGCATGTCTGGTTTGATTTCAACGAACCCTGGTGCGATTCATTTATATAATTGTGAACGCTGCCATCTGAAACCTTGTGCACTAAAAAAGCGGGCCGAGACGTTGAAAAGATGGGTCTCGGCCCTCTTCCAAATGAACTCTGATACGGTTTGACTGACACATGAACACAATACAGACCAAAGACATGTAAACTAACCAAAAACAGGACATGGTTTCACAAAATATGACCCTAAAAAGGACAGAATGCTCAAGTATACATGTTTTTTCACACCATAGTTGAGAATGCGATGTTTCCCCTCAGAGTTAGGACTTGAAAAAAGATTTGTTCGTTTTGATGAACGAGTTTGAACTGGAGAGTCATGACCGCTCATGACAGAACACAGCAAAGCGAGTATTTGTGCTTATAAAACTTAAACCTTTTCATTTATTTTTTAAATGACCGATGGTTATAAGACGTCTGGTGTCGTTTAAAGTCCTTTGAAGCTGCACTGAAACTCTCATTTGGACCTTGAACCGTTTGGTTCCCATTGAAGTCCATTATATGGAGAAAATCCTGGAATGTTTTCATCAAAAACCTTAATTTTTTTTCGACTGAATTGAAAGACATGGACATCTTTGATGACATGGGGGTGAGTTAATTATGAGCAAAAGTTTTTTTTTAATTAATTATTCCAAATATCGTTACACCCCTACTGGCTATAGAGGTGTGTGCTGAGGAGTCTGTGGTTGTGTGTATTCAGGATACAGAAACAGGCTGGCCATGAAATTTGCGAAACAAAAGAGTCGGCCATTTTGTTCCAAAAAATGTCATTTCCGTTACCGTGGAAATGACACTGTGGAAGGAATTTACTTAACTTTCAGAAAAAAAAGATGAACATTATCTGAAACCAGCATGTTAGACGTTAGCAGGTTTTTAAGAAAGTTTACGCTGGGTTCTTTTTACAATCCACAAGGCAGATGTTCTCATAGTGGAAGAAACCGACGTTAGAAAAAAGAAATCCACTGGGATGATTGTCCTGTTTTCGATTGCTATCTAGTAAAGGTTAACACTACATTTAAACTGTAGTTATGTTAAACTCCTATTTCTGGACTTTAATTGCTACATTGACATTGAAGCGCAGTAGGCAAGCTCAATACACACTGGAAAGGTTGGAGCTACTCATGTATAGTGAGATTTCCAAGTTTACATTGAGCAGGGAGACAAACGTGAAGAGGTAATGTGTAGAATGTGCAAACCGTCACTCCCACATGGTGTCTAGCGACGTGAGGAAAGCATACAGCTTTCTGCGGCAGACAAAAATGCATTTGCGTCTGACGGGTAAGCTGTTGTCTTAACTGTCATCAGGGTGTGAGTGTGTCAGATATGTGAGATGCAGTGAACATGACTGCTGAGAGGGCAAACACAGCTGACCTCTGAGACGTCTCTTAATATGCTCTTTTTACAGATTGGAGTTAATGTACCAATCCCCGTCCCACTGCCCATGTTTTCATTCACCGGTTCCAGAGGCTCCTTCAGGGGCGACACAAACTTCTATGGAAAGCAAGTAAGTATCCATCTCTGGATATATATATATATATATATATATATATATATATATATATCAAACTCTATTAAAGTCAAGTAAACAGTCTGTTATAAAATAATAAAAAATAATTAAACTACTAGCAATAGCACAAAAAAAGACTATAGAACAGGTAGATCGAACAGTAGTTAGATACAAATTAGGTACAGAAATTGAATCAAATGTAAAATAACTGCATAGTCTTCACTGTGTAATTCACTGTGTGATGCATCCTTATTAAAGTTACAAAAGTTATTCAGTCAAAAGCATTGAATGATTTTTGTTTCTTTCGCAGTGAGTCTGTTGGATGATTAAAGGGATACTCCACTTTTTTTTGGAAATAGGCTCATTTTACCACTCCCCCAGAGTTAAACTGTTGGGTTTTACCGTTTTCTAATGTATTTAGCCGATATTTTGATATTTAGAAGAATATCAGTAACCAGACAGTTTCTGGTCTCATTGACTTTTCCTACTATGGAAGTCAATGAGACCAGAAACTGTCTGGTTACTGATATTCTTCTAAATATCAGAAAATTGGCTGAATGGATTTGAAAATGGTACAACTCAACCGTTTAACTCTGGGGGAGTGGTAAAATGAGCCTATTTCCAAAAAAAAAAGTGGAGTATCCCTTTAACATTAAAACACAGGCAGCAGCAGGAATATTAGGCTGCTGTCACTTTAAGACAATGCATAGATCCAATATACTGATACTGTTACACATGTGTTTTCTTTCTCAACTGTTTACGTTTACTTAAGACATAACCAACTATTTTTACTAGGATAAGATGGTAATTTTAAGATAATTTTGTGTGGAATTGTCTGTCGGGCAAGAAGACGTAAAAGAAAACTCAATTCAGTATTCACATGCTGTGCTTCGGATGTACAGTTTGAGTACAGCGCGTGAGTTATCTTTTGCATCGTCTTGCGTTTAATCCCTTTAAATTAATCAAGGAAAAGTAGAACATTTGACAAGAATACAGAAAAAAAAATTTTTTTATAAAACACACACAAGACTCATTTCAATTATACAAAATAAACAAAACAATTACCAAATTGAAAGAGACATTGAGAGGTTGACATTTGTTTCTGCCTTGGAAAAACAAATATTTTAGAATGATTGGTCACGCCATATCTTCCCCACATGGCAAATGAACCGGCCGGAGTTTAAAATCAGGTGACATGGTCCATTTGGTTTACCATGTTTTGTTTCCAGTGTTTGGCTTTAAAATATGTTTTGGTATAAAATTTCATCAGCTGTAGTTTGTCAAAGCTATGAGTGACATGTTTTGACACAAGTGGTTTATTGCTTTCGCCAGCATACGTTTGCCAGCCACCTGCCATTTCTCATGTGATGTCATTGTCATTTTGGGAGGGTATTAAAAAGATGACTAATCTTGAGTCATTGTTTAGTCTTAAGTATTTTGGTATTCTTTCCATCACAGGGCATTCAGTTCTACACGCAGATCAAAACTGTTACCTCACAGTGGAAGGCAGAAGATGCTACACTGAAGTCCCCTGCCGTTACAATGCCAACAATGGGACGTTAAGTATTGATCACCTGTATAAACTCCACCCTGCCCCCCAAAATCTTCAAAACTGCAAGTTTTAACTACTGAACATTGATATTTTCAAAAATGAAATGATCTGTTCACTGCTAAACTGTTGAATGTAGTTAAATGATTCCAAATACTGTGATTTTTTTTCACTCTTTGATAATTAAAATTAAATGTAGCTCAAATTGCTCTTTAATTGTATAAAACATCTGTCAAATGGTTGGCAGTTTCTTACCCCGATATAGCAGAAGTTTCTATGTTTCATAAGATAATGACTCCACATTCAACATTAAATTGACTGTATTAAGTCTACAAAAAAGGTAAAGTGCTACAATATCTGTAGCTAACTGGCTTTTCTGAACTGTTCAACTAGCATTATCTCTGGTTATGACAGTCTATATACATACTGTATGCAAAATTTGTGAACTGTTGATGAATAGACGACTGTTTTGGGCTGTTTTTGCCTCAATAAATAAAAGACAATGAATTTGTTCTTGAAATTATTTATTTTTAGTAGCACTTGCCAAGTAAAGCCGGTTGCACACTATTGGAGCTTTTCCACTGTATACACTGTATATCGGCTTTCTTTGGTTTTCCACTGTGTAAAAGTTGTACCTGCTTTTGGGTACTTTTTTTTTTTTTGTATCACCTTCAGAGAGTTTCTGAACGTGCTAAAGTGGGCTGAAGGCCAATTTATACTTCTGCGTAGGGTGCGCGCGGTAGGTACGGCGTAGCATACGCACAGACGCGTCCCATACCGGGTACCCTTCGCCGTAGCCTGAACGCGCACCTCTGCAGAAATGTAACTACACGTCGCGACGGCGCGGACCGCAAGATCGGTGATTGGTCGGCTTGGTAGCATCGCATTTCCTCCTACGCATTTCCGCACGTACCATCTCCTCCGACGTCTTCTCTCATTTCTGCCTTTTAGTTTTTGTAATTTCACTAAAATTAACTGTTTTTCCACCTCAATAAGCTCCAACTCCAACATGATCAGCTCTCTTTCAGTCGCTATTGCTTGTAGTAACTTAGCTGCGAGGAATCTAAACACAGTGGAACATTAAAACCCTCCGCCGCCAACTAGCGTTTCGGAGCAGTGCTGCAGAGCAACCAAGACCTGAACGCAGAAGTATACACTACGGCGTAGAAGTATAACGTACACTACGGCGTACCCTCGACGCAGAAGTATAAATTGGCCTTGAGGCGATACTAAAATGTGACGTGAAAACAATGCCGACTCTTGATTGGTCAGAGAGAATCGTCACCATTCACTGCGTCATCATTGCACCACGTGCCAGATGGAGTTTCCAGAATAACCCTGCCATTTTTAAATAGTGTGGCCAGAGATAGTTACTAAACTTACTATTATTATTATGGCAACTCGGAAAAATATGCCTTGGTCAAACGAGGAGGTGCAGACTTTACTTTGTTTGGTGGCCGAAAAGAGGATCCAGCGAAACCTTGATGGGGCAACAAGGAACGAAAGGCGTCGCTATGACGACCGGGTGCTATGTGTGGCGGTACTGTCTGCAATGAAAAACAGAGCGAAAAGCAAGCCGAGTCGTGTCGGTACCTGTAATGGAAAAGGGCCATATAAGATTTATAATAGTCCTTTATGAATATTGCTCGTCAAACTATACGAACATGATTCCTGCTGGAAGCCATGTCACACTGTAGGATCTCAGTTGTCATAATGTCAGACTATGACAGTCAAGATGCATTAAACGAATGCATGCATGAAGACTCGTCCAGAGTTTCACATCATCGATCTGTGACGTGAGCTGCATTTACATGTAGGAAAGAAATGGTGGCTAGCAAACAGCAACAATCTCTTGCGTTCATTTTGATATTGGCTTTTTTTTTAAAGAAAACTGTATAAAACGAAGATGGGGGGAGCATTGTCGTCTCACTAATTGCGTCAAATTTGACGGTTGTCATAAGAGAAGCCAGACTGCAGCCTTGCTCAACTTCTGACACTGCAATAACAACAATAATAATAATTTTCCTCCAACTAAATTCTGGCAATGGCCATCAAACGGCTGTCTGCAAAGTACATGCTAAAAAAATCTACAAATAAAAGACTTAAAATTTTGGCCTAGGATCATAGGAATCTGTCAAAATTTGTCTCAGACGGCCAAAATCGTACAGTGCGAACCCGGCTTAAGTTTCACTACATATCCATAAGTATTAAATTGAACTTAAGTGCTTATTCAACTATTATTTTCTAACTGATAAAACTTAGAAATTGGTGAAAAACCATCTGCTAATTAGGTGGTCAAATGAAGTCAGAGGTGATGAGTTGTGTTTCTTAGGTCATAGAGGTCTTATGATGTGATTCCAATCCTGTTTGGGAGACAGCACTCTGTAGTACGCCATTAATTATGGTGAACCAGCACAGGGAAGATGTAAAGCTGAGATAAATTACTCTGGATCTACTTCTTACAGCTTGGCTGCTCTGTCTGCTAAACAACCAACCTCATGTGGAGTAAATCTTGGAGATGCTGTAATTTGCATGGCGTCCTCTGACATGCTAGTGTCTAACCCTGGCACCCTTGGAAAAAGCTGACAAAGCCAAGAGATGGGCTGGTTTCTTATGTGGGCGAAGAAAAAATGCAGAGACGACATAAAACATTTTTAACGTGGGGAGAATATACACTACCTGGGTGTTACTATGAAGCTAATTCCCCTGGAGTCTAAAAGTTTGCTCCCAGTACGTACTGTACATTTCAAACTGCTGAACCTAAAGAAATATTTTACGTTGTTGCAACTCAATAAATAACTAAAAGCATCAGTGACCTGCTTTAAATTAAAGTCTAACACAACAGAGATGACAATTCCAAACTGGTATGACTTGCTTTCTTCTGTGAAATAGACAAAAAGATAAGATATTTTTTTAAAAATGTCTCTTTCTGTTCATAATAAAAGTCAGCAGGGACCCTATTGAGGGTGTGCGTAAATAATGCCAGTTCTGGGTCAACTATCACTTTAAAAGTACATTTTTAAAAACTGAACCCGTGTACTTGAATGTTACCACAAAAAAGTGTGATATAATCTGTAAATTATGTCTCTGCAAACTTAACCCACAGAGAACCGACTTATCTCAACAACTTCATAGCTTAATAAAAACAATTCTTATCCCAAGTAGCCTAATTCATGTAAGTGCTTTAAAACTATAAGCTTCACATTTCTGCTTTTAAACCATTTGTCCCACTGACCAGCTAATCTTCCATCGCTACACAGTACAATATGATAGTAAATGTGTTTTCCGTTCATTTTTACAAGCTGAGGGATGAGTCCAAATTCTTTTCTTAGGTAATCATCAGCATGCCACAAATGCTGGCCACTGAATATTCTTTGGGTATGTCAGTGTCTGCAACACCAAGGCGAGCATGATCTAGTTGCGCTGCCCTGCTTTCTCCAGCTATATACAAGTTGAAAGTACAAAATGTGCATGTGAAGCTACATGTAAGTGGCATGTTCAAACTCTGCATGCAGATGTTTCTTGCGGTGAGTTATGTCAAGGCCAGTGCAGCCGTATTTTTACCCTTGATTCCTGGTTTTGTCTAACTCAGCTGAATGTACTGCCAAAGGCAGCTTTGCATCATGTTTCCATCGCATTTACCCATAGACTTTAAAAAATATGGACAAAGCGTCTGTGACGTCACCCATAGACTCTCTGAAGAAGGGGTTTGAAGCTGTTTATGGGGGGTATGGGCGGCGCCATACTGGAAAATCTTGGGAAATACAAAATACAAAAGTTTCAGAAAGGATACAGAGGTGGTATGATGTGTTGTGTCAGATCATGGCCGAGACGTCAAATTCACTCGGCGCAGCCCGTTATCAGCTGTCAATCAAAGTTAACCGCCCATATTTGTCATACGCTTTATATCTAAATATGATCTAAACTAACGAGTTAGAAAAAAATTCACAACGCTCACAGTTGTCAGGCACGCGTAACATATTAAAGATTACAATAAAAGTCCATGGGACCAACCTGTAAAAATATGAATTTATGCTTTGAAAACGGACATAATAACATGACGTCTGTGGATATTTGCTCCCTTTTGGGACCGGCCTCTAGCGGATTTGAGATGTATTGCAGTTTTTCGCACTTTCGGGTAGGCTTCATCTTTCAGATTAGAATGTTGCCACTTGCATTAAGAGGGCTACTTGAAGAGAACCCAACTCCAGGAGTGAAACTTTCAAAATACTGATATCTTTTAAAAAGAGATTCCCAGGTAACACTTAGTTCTCATCAAGAAGCCTGACTCTTTAAATTTTTACGTTTTCCATTAAACAATTGTATATTCCGGCTTTGCTTGTATTCACACTGAATCATTTCCAGCTATTTGCACCAAAAAATTCCAGGATTAAAACCCTGGGCGAATGCACTCGTGTTGAATCCTTTACACAATCGCAAAATGCACACAGCTGGAAAAATATGTGGACTAGGATGTTGTCAGAAGATCTGCAAAATGTTGATGGTTACAAACTGAAATGTGAGCAGAGAAAATTATGGACTTGGACACACATTACTATATTTAAAGCTAATCTTAAGAAAGCTGTTTGTGAATAAAATTTCACCCTATAAAAAATATTTTCCACCAGCACCAGCTGCAGACAGCTCAGACATTTGAGATGAGGTGCATTGACTGCCAGGACATTTTTCAATTGCTACAAGTTTAACCACCTCCTCCTATAGTCACAAAATTGTCTACATTTCTAAAAATCCATGGCAGCAAGTTTTGCTATGCCTTTCCCAGGGTGTCCTGAAGGGCCACGTTAGCTCCAGTCCTAATTAAACATAAATAAATCCTGAAGAAGCAAAATGTGGTCCTCCAAAAGTGGGATTAGACACCCCTGTTCTAAGGTATAGCCCACCACTGTGTCTATGGTTTACACCTGATATTAAGATGAGTTTTAGTCGATTGGGTCACAAGTAGACAAGGGAGACATATACCCGTTTACACCTGGTGTTTTAATCCGTCTCTTTTGTCCACTTTCAACCACTTCTGTCCTGATATCTTTGAGGGGAGGGTCTGTATTTGCTTTTTTTCTCAGTATTTTCGATCTAATGGACAAAATAAGCTTGTATAATTTACATATTAAACAAACGCAGAGACGACAGAAAACACAACGAAGAACAGCAGCTTTCGTTTCTGCTTTTACAGCCGCAAGATCACACCGAACGCAGTGAGTGTGTGTTAGAAATCAGGAATCTGGTACATTTTCATCTTCAAAACAATATTAGGTTAGCCTGGCTAATGCCACACCACGTATCATTGAGAATGAGACGTAGTCTGGAAACCACATGTTCATTTTCTCGTATTTGAGGCGTGGTTTACGAATGGCCAGAGCCGTATTATTGGGTGTTACGAATGTCTTTCAAATGTGCCTATACTTAGCTCATAGCCAAACGGTTCAATGATACCAGATGACGTATGTAGAGCGACAGAAAATTAGACGATGAAGACGACGATGGGTCAGAGATTTAGGAGATTTATGTATACACTCAATGTCAAGGATACTTCCTTGGCAGGACGGGTCTTTCCAAGTCATTTCCTTCCGAGGCTAGACAAGGCTCCTCTTTAGGATTCGGAGAACACGTAAATGTAACAGGCTATATGTTTAATGTCAAACATTAGGCTGTATCAAAAGGTAACTTCGCGTCCGTTGCCAAAGTCCATAGATATATACAAACTGCTTCGGTGTGTCGCATATACGTCATCATCGTCTTGCTGCTCCCTCCCCGTTCTGTGATTGGTTCCCTATCTCAGGGGAAAATTTGGTTCATGGTGTCCAGGCTGGGAAACCCAAGCTAATATTAGGTCGTGTTCGGACAAAGTTTAAATCCTGTCTCACTAGCGGCTTCCCCTAATGTTCACGTGTTAGGTCAGTAAGGCGGTCTTTAGTGGCTGTTCGAACCACACGGGAAAGCAATCTGGTCGAATGTCGTTTTCGAAGTAGAAGTGGTTGAAAGTGGACAAGCTCAAAACATTTTAGACCCCATTTACACCTCTATTTAGCGCCGTCCACTTGTGATCCAATCGACCAAAACGCATTTTAATACCTGGTATAAACAAAATGTAAGTCTGTGATATGTCCACTGTTTTAACTACCTGCCAGCAATAGTTTTGATCATTTAGAAATGTTGAGGAAACCTCTCTGCAACCTTATGCATTTGCAATTGTAACAGCAATACTTGCACTAGCAAGCAAACAGTTCTACATAACTTGAGGAAGCTAAATGTCTAGTCTCTTTCAAGTTCTGGGAACAAGTTTATAATAATTTTGGTTTGTGTAGGGTATTCATATCTCAGATCGAAGCGCGTGTTTGGTACCAGTGTCCACAATTACCGTCACCCACATTTGCATTTCCCAGCAAAAGGTCCAAGGGCAACAAAGGGATTAGAGAACTGTCGGCTTGGAAAGCAAGAGCTTCGGTAAGAGCGCCAAGCGCCAGGCCACAGAGACAGGAGACTGCCTCCTACTGTGGAGGTGAAGGGAAAAAGCTACCACAAGCAAAACAAATACACAGGACGGTGCAAATAAATACCTTGGGAGGGAATGCCGTATGCTGTGCCCACCAGAGATCAGGAACGTCCTGAATAAGAACATTTAGTGAAGTATCACTGTCTGTAGGCTACATCTATAAATAAGTTTGCTGTAGCTTCAGCTGGTTTGTTTTTGGCACCAAGAGGACTTCCCATTGAGTGGGACATAGTTTAAAAATGGACACGTATCATTCCAATTCATTTACCTTCAAGAGACATCAGGAAGGGGTCTGGTCAAACAAACCCTATGTTAGAAAATGAGAGGAATGTGGTTTGGAAATAGAGCTAGCACACCAAACTGATGGAAAGAATACCTGTTATAGGGCACAGCTTGTGCTTCCAGGTAGTGTGTGTTCTTATTTTTCGATGAATGGAAACTTAAATATTTATTGAAGTTCTTTCAATGTTCATTTCATAACAAAAACAGAAATGTAAGCTGTACCTGCAGCCTTTAGAGCCACTGTGGCTCTTTTCATAAATGGGATAAATTAGCATGTGCAGACAAAACGCTCTAATGTTAGCAATGGGCGATGGTTTGCTAGCAGTTTGTTTTTTCTCCAAAGCGCATTTATGCACTTTTATAGGAATATATTTGATTCACGTATTCGTTACATTATATTGTTATATTGTTTTTGTCAACGAAATAAAAAAACGGCCTTCCCAGTCGAGCGTTTATCTGCATTTTGAACTCAAATCTCATTTTGGATTTTGGCCCTCAATCGGGTCATAGGGTCTATACGACCCCAATCGACTTTTACTTAATAAAAAAAAGGTTCCCTTCAACTCAGTGGAATAAGATTTTGTGACTTTTCATACATTATCTATCTATACACACACAAAAAAATGGTCTTGATTCGGTTGTTCTAAAGGTATGCAAAAAAAAAATGTTTACACTTCTGGTCTTCGGGGTCAATATGACCTCACATTGAAATTAATGGGAAATGTGAAAAAAAAAAAAAAACTAAATATATTTTCTTCCTGTGTCAAAAACAAATCAGAAAAATTTTACACAGAAATTAAGGCCTAGTACTAGAGCATAAATGCAATGTATGCAAACTAATATTTCATATGCAAGCTAATGGTGTAGTTGAGGAATTGTGTGGTATATGGATACAAAAGTACTTCATATCTCCAAAAACACAGCATTAATTAATAGATGAGAAGTAAACAAAAAAATGATTTATTATTTGTATGATTAAAAATGTATATTTTTTATACAATTACTCAATCAATTGTTGAAGTGTAAACAGAAAACGAAGACCATTTGAAGGTTAATCTCATTTCAGTCATTAAATTCAGCATTGTAACCCAAAATTCATATAAAAATTACATTTTTGTTTTCTCTAGATGGAATAGCATTCACAAACTTGGTGAATTCTGTAATATATATATATATATATATATATATATATATATATGAGAAAAGAAATTGGGTCAATTTTGATTTAATGTTGACTATTCTAATTTGCAAATCATCCATCTTAATTGCCTTGGGCACAGCGAAATGTGTCAAAGGCGAGACCAGATGATGCAAAATTGCCATGGAACTCCCACAAATTGCCTTTACATCCCACCAAGTTACAATTCTGGGGCATTGGGCTGGTCTTGGCTTTCCTTAAGTCTGACTCATCTAATTGAATTAGGCTAACCTCAAGTGCTAGGTTTGGGGAAGCAGGTGAAGGATTGCCCCATGGAAATACTCCAAATCTCCATGGCAAGAGGCTTCCACCCATTTCCACATAACTGAACTACATAGGTGTTTTGCTGACATGGCTTACGTGAACTAATCACGTTAAACTAACATGGTTCTTAGTGGCTATGAGAAGCTAAACACAATGACATTTACTATCATAATCAAGCGCATGCCAGTGCTTCCCACACTGTGTTTGGAGAACAGTCCCATCCGGTCAAGGTAATCATTGGTTTTTAGGTGATGTATACCGTCTCCAAGGGGGAAAATATAGAATGGTCACAATAATAACCTTTTTTTTTTAAACATAGGTTATTTATTTTCATTTACTGTATGACAGTGCAGTTTGATGTGTAAAATTAGCCCATAATTGGAAAGAGGGTAGAATCGTGGACTGTAAAGTGCTAGCTGGGCGATCTTCACTGCTTCCTTCTGTAAGCAAATTTCTATACAAAGACACCATTTTTGCAGTGTTTTTTTTTTTTTTCTCTCTTTAAAAACCCACTCTTTTCTTCACTGGAGCTGCACTAGACTGTCTCCACAAGTTTATTTTCGAGAATAGATGTTCTATAACGTACAGTATTAAATGAAGGCTGAATAGAAAGGGCTAAAATAATGCTACTATTATATGACATTTCTATGGCCGTCTAAAAAGTGGATGTTTTCAAATGCTTTTTTTTGTTGTTCGTAATTTTGTTATAACCAGAAACTAAGTCATTTACTGTCACACTGTCAGGTTTTGGGATTGACAAATGCATTTCCTTACAGGTGTGAGTCTCAGAACCAATGAGGTTCATTCTCCTGTTACACAGCATGTTTGAGCTTCTTCAAGAGCCAATGAGGTTTGTTCTTGTGAGTCAAGCAGGTTTGGTTGAGCTTCTGTTTATGTTCACTGATCAATGTTTACTGTATATGTGAATAAAAGCCTAAATTAAATCTATTCATCATATTAAGCGATCGAGTCTCTTCTGTTTTGAAAACTCAATTCATAGCTTTACGATGAACTTTTTGAAGTGTCAGAGTTTTAACTTTTGGGTGAACTATCCCTTTAACGTTTAAAGCTTAATTTTTCGTCAGAGATTTATTCGGAGTCCCCTTTTTAAGCAGCAATGAACATGTGGCGCTAGCAGAGACACTACACAATTTTTTTTTTACATTAAATAATACATTTAATTTAATATCGTATACCGCCAGAACACTTGGAAAAGTGTCTCATTGAATCATTTTGTGATTGAATCTTTTTTTTTTTTTTACTCCTTTTGTGATGCGTAAAAGAAAGAAGGGCATTGGGCATTAGAACAACACCAGGGTGAAATTATTATTTGATTTTCATTGTAGGGTGAACTATCCCTTTAAGGAGTCAATATAGGACTGACAACCATATTCTTTTGCTGTGTGAACGTGGCCTAAACATCATATTGACATTTAATTGTTTACTGCTAAGACCTTTAGGGTTTATTGCCTTTTCTGTCCATGCAGAACTTACAGTAGCTTTGCTGTAGTCTTTATTTATGTAACTTCAAGCTCAATGACAGTGTACGTTAGTGCAGTGTCATCTAACAGTTAGTCATTACAGCAAATATGGAGTTCTCTTTCCTGTTCCAGAACCAAAACTATTAAAAGAAAATGTTTCAGAACAGAATGTAATTCTGCACAGCCAGTACCGCAACCTAAAGGGTCACTGGGATAAGTACAAAGTCTGACCTATGGCCTTTTCTTGTGATTCTGGGCGGAGAATACATAGTTCTTCAATTGCAAAATAACTGCGCCCGATTCTATAATTAAAGACCTTTATATTTTATTGACCACATTTAATGAACAACACGTAAAACTTCAATTTAAAACTGGAGTAAATTAAAGGAATAGTTCACTTTTAAAAAAAACTTTTGCTGATAATTTACTCAATCCCATGTCATCCAAGATGTCCATGTCATTCTTTCTTCAGTCGAAAAGAAATTAACCCATTCGGACCCTTTGTCCATTACAATGGACATCACATGTCAGCCCCCTTTTTTTTAACTTCTGGAGCATTTCACCTGGGCTGCGTTCAGCCCGGACAAAACGTTGCACAACGTTTTTTAAATAGAAACGGTGATGCGTTGAACACCCCGTTCTGATGACGCAAGAGTTGCAACTATGGAGCCCGATAAGGCCATTCTCTGTGTTCTTTGTGAAAAATGTTCAGAGCCTGATGAAGTCGGTATAAATTAGAGCCAGACCGATATATCAGCAGGCTGGTGACATTAGGCATTTTCCAAACTATCGGTATCGGCAATTATAATGGCTGATAAATGAATATTTCAAAAATAAAATAAAAAACGGACGAAACGCGCTTGAACCATGTCATGAGTGTTGGAGTTGTACAGTTTGTCCACCAGAGGGCAATCTACACAGTCCCTCTTGGCAACACTCGTTGAGTTGGTCACATTTCTTGAATAACAATTAAAATAACATCCCCATCAGTTCTCTTAACTCAAATAAGCATGACAAAATTTGTGACTATCATGTCCAGTTTTGCTGCTGTTAAATTAGCCGAAAGTGAAGCGGAATTAGCTACACTCTAAAAAATGCTGGGTTGTTTTAACCCAACTTTGGGTCAAATATGGACTAACCCAGCCGTTGGGTTAAATTTTTACATTACATTTTTAACCCAACATTTCGGGTTTGTCCATATTTGACCCAAAATTGGGTTAAAACAACCCAGCATTTTTTAGAGTGTAGTAATAGTTACGTTACGTACGTTGTTACAGTGTAGTTGACTGACTGTCCTTTTAACTTTTGACAATGTGACTGAAGTATTTCTTTAACAGCGCGTGACAGTTATAGCAATGAGACGTATCATCTCTCCTTGGCCTGTAATATTGAAAATGTATGATTTACAATTTCCAGTATGCCGTAATCCATTGCTAAATTATGGCTCATAATAGACTAGCTAACCACAAAGCTAGCGAATGCCACTATCATCAGTCTGTTCTGTTGTGACAATAAAAGAAACAAGTTTCTTTTTAAAATGCATTATCATATTAGTTTAGTCAAAACTCATAAATAACTACAAATAACTAATGTTAGGGAAATCTGTTCATGTTTTGTTGCACGTTTCTGAAATAATAATTAAAAAAAAAATATCGGCCGATATATTGGAATATCGGATTTTAAAACCAATAAATATTTGTATCGGTATCGGCCTTCAAAATCCTTTATCGGTCGGGCTCTAGTATAAATATGTGTTTAATACTACAAAATATACCCGATGTTACAGTAACTGCACTTGCCACCCAGAACACAAGAAAACATCCCAATCAATTGAAGGGATTTGTGGAAACTGAAAGCGCAAATCTTACCTAATTCAGACTAAAACACATTCTGTTTAGCCTCACACACTAACTTTATTTGTATTTCATAATGTTTTAATAACCTATTTTCTTTCTCATTTTAGGAAAAGCACGTACCATTGTTTATTTCTATACCTCCATTTTTGCACTCAGGTCTAAGTCCCATGGCCCTCTATCAGAATTCAGAGTTTCAAGAAGATCAGAGGAACTCAAAATTTTCGACCCGAAAAAAAACGACAGCGGTACCCCTTTTTTTGTTTTGTTTTGTTTTTTGTGTGAAAAAATAAGTTTCTCCAATCTTCTTGAAACTCTGGATTCTGATAGAGGGCCATGGGACTTAGACCTGAGTGCAAAAATGGAGGCTCTCTAGACCCTTCCTGAGCTGAGATATAGACATCCCAAGTAGCATTTATGCCATTATAAAAATAGTGGGATAAATGCTACATGGGATATCAAAATCTCAGCTCTGGAGGGTCTAGAGACTCAATTTTTCGTCTTTTTTATCAAAAGGTTGTTAAAAAATAATAAATAAGAAAGGACAATTTTTCAAGGCGAAATCCCAGCGAGATCCATGGCCCTCTATCAGAATCGAAAAAAAAAAACGACAGTGGTACCCCATCCGTTTTTTTTTGTGCGAAAAAATAAGTTTCTCCAATCTTCTTGAAACTCTGGATTCTGATAGAGGCCCATGGGACTTAGACCTGAGTGCAAAAATGGAGGCTCTAGACCCTTCCAGAGCTGAGATATTGAGATATTTATAATGGCATAAATGCTACGTGGGACCTCAATATCTCAACCCTGGAAGGGTCTAGAGCCTCCATTTTTGCACTCAGGTCTAAGTCCCATGACCCTCTATCAGAATCCAGAGTTTCAAGAAGATCAGAGGAACTCAAAATTTTCGACCCGAAAAAAACGACAGTGGTACTCCTTTCGTTTTTTTTGGGTTTTTTTTGTGCGAAAAAATAAGTTTCTCCAATCTTCTTGAAACTCTGGATTCTGATAGAGGGCCATGGGAAATAGAAGTGAGTGCAAAAATGGAGGCTCTAGACCCTTCATGAGCTGAGATATAGACATCACACGTAGCATTTATGCCATTATAAAAATAGTGGGATAAATGCTACATGGGATCTCAAAATATCAGCTCTGGAAGGGTCTAGAGCCTCCATTTTTGCACTCAGGTCTAAGTCTCATGGTCCTCTATCAAAATCCAGAGTTTCAAGAAGATCAGAGGAACTCAAAATTTTCGACTCGAAAAAAAAAAAATCGTTTTTTTTTTTTGTGCCAAAAAATAAGTTTCTCAAATCTTCTCAATACTCTGGATTCTGATAGAGGCCCACGGGACTTAGACCTGACTGCAAAAATGGAGGCTCTAGACCCTTCCAGAGCTGAGAAATTGAGATATTTATAATGGCATAAATGCTACGTGGGATCTCAATATCTCAGCTCTTGGAGATCTCAGCTCTGGAAGGGTCTAGAGCCTCCATTTTTGCACTCAGGTCTAAGTCCCATGGGCCTCTATCAGAATCCAGAGTTTCAAGAACATTGGAGGAACTCAAAATATTCGACCCGAAAAAAACGACAGTGGTGCCACTGTCGTTTTTTTTTTTCTGGTCGAAATTTTGGGTTTCGATATCTCAGCTCTGGAAGGGTCAATAGCCTCCATTTTTGCACTCAGGTCTAAGTCTCATGGCCCTCTATCAGAATCCAGAGTTTTGAGAAGATTGGGGATACTTAATTTGTCGCCCAAAAAAAACCAGGAAGGGGTAACACTGTCGTTTTTTTTTTCGGGTCGAAATTTTGAGTTTCGATATCTTAGCACTTGAAGGGTCTAGAGCCTCCATTGTTGCACTCAGGTCAAAGTCTCACAGCCCTCTATCAGAATCCAGCGTTTTGAGAAGATTGGGGATACTTAATTTTTCGCCCCTCCCCCCCCAAAAAAAACTGTAAGGGGTAACACTGACGTTTTTTTTTCGTGTCGAAATTTTGAGTTTCGATATCTCAGCTCTGGAAGTGTCTAGAGCCTCCAGTGTTGCACTCAGGTCTAAGTCTCATGGCCTTCTATCAGAATCCAGAGTTTTGAGAAGATTGGGGAAACTTAATTTTTCGCCCAAGAAAAAAAACGTAAGGGGTAACACTGTCGTTTTTTTTTCTGGTCGAAATGTTGAGTTTTGATATCTCAGCTCTGGAAGGGTCTATAGCCTCCATTTTTGCACTCAGGTCTAAGTCTCATGGCCCTCTATCAGAATCCAGAGTTTTGAGAAGATTGGGGATACTTAAATCCCCCCCCCCCCCCCCCCCAAAAAAAGGAAGGGGTAACACTGTCGTTTTTTTTTCGGGTCGAAATGTTGAGTTTCGATATCTCAGCTCTGGAAGGGTCTAGAGCCTCCATTGTTGCACTCAGGTCTAAGTCTCATGGCCCTCTATCAGAATCCTGAGTTTTGAGAAGATTGGGGATACTTCATTTTTCACCCAAAAAAAAAAAACTTAAGGGGTAACACTGTCGTTTTTTTTCTGGTCGAAATTTTGAGTTTCGATATCTCAGCTCTGGAGGGTCTAAAGCCTCCATTTTGCATTCAGGTCTAAGTCTCGTGGCCGTCTATCAGAATCCAGAGTTTTGAGAACATTGGGGAAACTTAACTTTTCGCCCCAAAAAAAAAATGTAAGGGGTAACACTGTCGTTTTTTTTTCGGGTCGAAATTTTGAGTTTCGATATCTCAGCTCTGGAAGTGTCTAGAGCCTCCATTGTTGCACTCAGGTCTAAGTCTCATGGCCATCTATCAGAATCCAGAGTTTTGAAAACATTGGGGATACTTCATTTTTCACCCAAAAAAAAAAAACGTAAGGGGTAACACTGTCGTTTTTTTTCTGGTCGAAATTTTGAGTTTCGATATCTCAGCTCTGGAAGGGTCTAAAGCCTCCATTTTGCATTCAGGTCTAAGTCTTGTGGCCGTCTATCAGAATCCAGAGTTTTGAGAACATTGGGGAAACTTAATTTTTCGCCCCAAAAAAAAATGTAAGGGGTAACACTGTCGTTTTTTTTTTTCGGGTCGAAATTTTGAGTTTTGATATCTCAGCTCTGGAAGTGTCTAGAGCCTCCATTGTTGCACTCAGGTCTAAGTCTCACAGCCCTCTATCATAATCCAGAGTTTTGAGAACATTGGGGAAACTTAATTTTTCGC